>NJDD01001302.1:273418-291683 GCA_002245505.1 Calephelis nemesis | reverse complement strand
ACAAGTTATCCTAGTCATTGATACATACAAATGTTATTAAACGAATTTAGTTTTGTGCCTCCAATTCTTCAGGAGTTGTCTCAATGGAATACCCCCTTATAACCTCATAGTCCATTATTACAGTGTGTCTATGAAAATAGTTTGATCACGGATATTGAAAGGAGAACGTATAGTTTCATTACGCACATATCCCATAAGGGCACAGGCACAACCAGGGCACCCACGACTCGCCGAATACAATAAGAAAGGAGAATGTGTGTACAGAATGGTGTGAATGGAGACTTGGGTAAGCTATTTCGGAGTAAGGTTTTGAGTCAGGGTGCAAGACTCGCTTTACATTAGTCTGTGTTTGTTCCAACGTTACTTTATGGAAGCGAGAATTGAAAATATCAAAAAAAGCACGAAAAAAATGAACTTTTACAACATTTTATGTAGCCTAGTGCCCTAGTCAACGTTAATACCTAATACTGCGGAAAAATCGTTTATTCTCCTCACTAACCACCAAAAATCACTCCAACATCTCTAGAACAAAAGCCATTAATTGAAAGAAAATTAGATAATCGAAACATCGACAATTTTTTTTATGTATCAACACTAAATAATGTTACAGTCTAAAAAAAATAATGGCAAAAGAGTATATACAAAACCGCAGCAGATTGGCTCGAGTTGCAGGATTTGCCACCTCTTCGACCAATTTATCTAGAATCAATAATAATTATCAATCCAACCACAGGTCGATTATTGGTTTGCTGCATCGTTTAGGTACAGATAAACCATAATAGCCGCCTTCTAGTATTCCCTAGCGCGGTTTGTGGTTAAATATCAACTAAAGATTATTTTAAACTGAATGTTACGTTTGCTTAGCGGATAAATTAAAAAAGCGTGATATTTTTTTCTATTATTTATTTCTAAAATAATGTTAATTTATTTTTAAGGTTTTTTTGTAAATGTCAACAAGCACACTGCTTGCCTGATGGTTAGAGATAGTATAGACTGTAGCCACCATAGATGTTTCAGATGCATCGCTGTCCCAAAGCGGAGATAGAAGACACATATTGTTCAAGTATACGTCTACTATCTTCCAAACAGATACATGGCCGATGAAAGGCGACAGGAATAGGTAAGACAGTGGATCCCTACCCGGGCAAGATGCTGCACATTACTGTACCACCTATATTTTAACCTGTGTTCGCCTCTCACTAATTGCCTGGTAGAATGATCTTCTACTTATAAATAATATTTTTTTCATACATTTCAAACTATAATCAAGCGCAGTATAATTTTGTTAGTATTACACAAAAACTACTAGTCAGATTATAACAAAATTTATATGAGACTACAGCAGAATCATGACCTACCTTAATAAAACATTAAAATCGATTGTTAATTTCCCAAATGATCGCGTGAAAAGGTATCTTCACGCCCATGTCCCCGTAGCAGAGGCACAAAAATGGCACCCACGAATAGTTGAAGACATTAAGTCCCAATACATGATACGTGGCAAGCCTATCGCCAACCAGGCACATATCCATGCAACGTTATCTTTAGAAGAAAATTGAAAATAAACAATTGTCCTACTCAATCAGTCAAATCCGACACCGGATCGCTAAAATAAAAATAAGAAAGATACAGCCAAGTATTTCTTCTTTCAGCATCTGACTTATGTTTACGTACAAATCAGTCAAACAAAAATGAAGAAGTAGGGTTGAAGCCGTGACCGCAGCCGATTGGTTCGAGGTGGAGGATTCGCCAACTCTTGCACCAAGTAATCCAGAATCAATAATGGCGTTTAATTCATCCAGTGGTCGGCTATTGGTCTACTGCATTGTGCACAGATAAACCATAATGGCTGCCTTCTAATAACCCTATCGCATTTTGTGGTTAATTATTATCAATCAACTACGATATGATTCTAAACCGAATCTTGGACAAGCAAGTTCCTATCCTATTAATATTATAAATTTTTACGAAAGTTTATATGTTTGTTACTTCTTAACGCAAAAACTGATACTTCACACACATACCTTGGGTAACTTGGATTAATAACGAGGATTGATATTGAGGATTAATATCCTACGAGTGTAGGATAATTTTATCTCAAAAAAAATTTCCTGTGGGACCATTAACCACGTGGGCAACGCAATAGCTAGTAAAGCATAAACCCAGAATTTTTTTTGGTTGTTTGTTGGTTATCTTTTACACACTATCTGATTCATATTTTATTTTTATTTAATTCATACCAATCAGTAACATATTAAACCTGCTAAATTACAATCAGTAACATATTAACATATTAATTTTTTGCCGCCATAACGTCATGACGTGTTCTGGTTCGGAGGGTGAGGTAGCCGGTAAACTTACTTTTGCTCGAGGCCTAACATCCTGACCTAAGGTTGGCAACGCACCATAACCATCTTGGTGTCTCTAGGCGGTGTGAATTTCTTACCACCAGGAAATCCGTCTGCTTGTTTGCCTTCCTATTACATAAAAAAAAACTAAAATTAAAAATGTTCAATACTCCCGATTTATACCTCTTGTTAGTCCGGGTCCGTTGAGTAGAAAAGACCATCTGCCTTTCTGCCAGGCAGCTAATAAGAGACGAGCAAAGGTTGATAAATAGGAGTTAACCAAGAAGATCTGTCATTGGTAGTGGAGTGCTGTGCAGCAATTTGCCCGGGTAATCAGCAATCTTCCGCTTTACCTATTTCAAGTGCCATAATGGCATTGTCTTGTTCTAGACTGGACTGGTAGTCGGTAAACTTGCACAATTGGCCTTATATATCCGCCACATGTCAGTAATGTAACATTTATGATTTTTATAGGCCACGTTTATCTTTTACCATCAGAACAGCCTTGTGCTTGTTTGCTCTCACATAAAGAAACCTGTTTGCAGTAGTATAATACTTAAGAATCATCTCCATTACGTCAGCTTTCAAAGAGTCCTATCCATCAAAAGTTAAAAAGCCATATATGCACACACAGACAAGTCAAACTTATAACACCCCTCTTTTTCCGTCGATGTTAAAAAACGATGAAGAAGGATATAGCCGTGACCGCAGCAGATTGGTTCGAGTTGTGGGATTTGCTGACTCTTACTCCAATTAGTCCTGAATCAATAATAACAGTTAACTTACTGGTCGTTTATTGGTCAGCTGCATCGTTCACCGATAAACCATTATGGCCGCCTTCTAATACGAATATTCCCTAATTTGTGGTTTTCAAGCAACTAACACCATTTAATTGAATCTTACGTTTATTAACATTTTTAATTATTTATACGGGATACTCACGATCTTCTTTTATTTTATTTGTCGAAATTTCGGCCTAGTTGCATAGGTCGTGGTCACGACGGGACTGCGGCAGCGAGCTGCGACTTTTGACAGGAGGATCTACTGACAGATGAGCCTGTCAACCCTCCGTCTAATTCTTCGTTTTTTAAAGGTCCTTGTCAAAAGAAGATCGTGAGTATCCCGTATAAATAATTAAAAATGTTAATAATACGCGACGATTTAAGTTAAGTAAAATCTTATCTTACGTTTATTTATTAAAAAAAAACAGAAAAATTGCGTTAAACTTTGGACGCACGTCAACTTCATTTCTTTTGAATTCTTGTTTATTTGTCAGTTTGTCTTTTTCTTCATCTTTTTGTCAATGACTTGGTTTTAATTACTTTAAACGTTTGAAAGGGTCTTGAAATCTAAGTTGTATTAGATACCTATAAATCAAATAAAAACGAACTAGAAATCTCTTCAATAAATAAAATAACAGACTTAAATCTACAGCGTAGTCGATTCTATCAAAATAATATAGTTAAAAAATAATTTAAAAATAAATATGTACCTAATTAATATTTCCCATAAAAAAAATACGTGACGAACCTAACACCTTAAGGATTTTTTTGTGTGATAGCATACGGCTTTCCTGATGTTAAAAGACAATCGTAGCCTAAAAGTACCATCGCCGTCCTGTGGCCGGGATATAAAACCAATTGTGTAATTCTTTTACACTCTAGACTGGTCTAGTGGCTTTTTGTAGTAAGTATACTTGTTCAATTCAATTCGTTAATTTCATTTCGTATATACAACATTCGATGAGTAGGTACACATGAGATACGTCCAGTTAAAAAAATATACAAAATTCAAAGCACAGATAATAATACATAATTACAGACTTAAATAAAACATGCCATTACATATTAAAAACATAAACAAAACAGTCTGAATAATATCCTAATGTATGAAGCAAAACATGTAGGTAGTTTAAAAACAAAGAGATGAAGTAGATCAGGTTATATTTTTTCCTTGAAAATCGGGAAAATCACTCATCGAACATAATTTAATAAATTAATTACAAAATAATGAGAATGTCAATTTAAAAAATAAAGAACGAAAATTTAAAATGTCGACAGCGAGTAAAATTGATTATTTTAACAAATCTAAAAAATGAGTTCATTTTTATCATGTATGAAAGCCGAAAGGACATAACATTTGAGATATATTGTCTGAAATCTATATATGACGTGATGCCAAAACTTTGGATTCCTTTTTATGAGAATTGTGCGGACGCAAGAGCATAAAATTTGGCACAAATATATTTTATGTGTAGGAGAAGTGCAGAACGCTAATATTTTTCAATAATAATGCTTACAGTGTACATTAAATTAATAAATAAAACATTACCCAAACTACCATGCACTTGACACACACAAACAAATATATTGATGATAACAATAAAAGAACACAGATGGTGGATGATGGAACACACTAAAAAGTTTGGAAACAAAGTTGTTGTTCTTGAGAAATGAAGATGACGTTCTTACCAACAATATATTAAAAAAAATATGGTCGAATTTCGACCAACGGACGACCACTTGTATAAAGAAATACGTATTTTAATATTAACACGAATATAATTAACTCCTATGCCCAGAATAGCAGTAATTTATAATAACATATTTTGGACATTGCCCCTTATTTTCAAAATCACACACACATTTTCAAGTCAATCAATGAATTCAAATAAATGTCAAAAATTGAATCAGCATAAATTGTTTATTCTATTTATGCGCACATAATACTGTTACAGGTCTAACAATAATTTCCGAAGAGATAATGATGAAGGGGTATATCCGTAACCGCAGCACATTGGCTCGAGCTGCGGGATTTGCCAACTCTTGCACCAATTAGTGCAGAATCTATAATAACGATTAATTCAGCCGCTGGTCGATTATTATCAGCTGCATCGTGAATAGATAAATTAATGGCTATCTTCTAATAGGTATCCTTCTAAGTTCTAATATTTGTGGGAGAGCTAACAATTTATGCCAATTAAATAATGCGAAACTAACTTTTTTAAACCCCGACGTAAAGAGAGGGTTGTTAAAAGTTTGACGTGTTTACGTGTATGTGTGTCAGTGTGTGTATGTGTGTGTGTGGTTATGCTTATGTGTGTATGTTTGATGGTGTCATTATAACCTTTGAATGCATTGACAGATTTATGTGGGTATTTTTCTGTTTGAAATGTGACATGATCGAAATGATTCTTAGCTACATAATACAAAGTTTTATGAAGATAATTGAACATTTTGAATGAGTAATCCTTTTTAGAAAATAGCTTACACCCATATAGTTCACCGCATGGTCATTAGCACCTACAATTTTAACTATTTTAAAAAAAATCTTTACAACGATTTTTTAACGTTAACAGTTTTTTTTATCATATTAAAAAGCGACGTGCAAAAACTTTAAAACATTTTTTTTAAAAGCTTCTCAATTAAATTCCAATCAAGATAAAATTAGTATAGTTTTTAATACATTTACATACATAATGAATGTTGTAAGTTTGACGTATCTGTTGCGAGTGTGTGTGTGTGTGTCTGTGTGTGTAGGTGTGTTGAGATGATTCCTAGCCACATTTTTGTAGTTAGGAACACATTTAAAAATATTCCTCATTAGATAAATTGTATTAACGCTAGAACCTGTCATTCCCCTTTGTTCCTCAGGGTATATAAATGAACGCGAAAGTCTTATTTTTGTCTTTAAACAGTTTCCTAAGGCAACATCTAAATGAAAAATGGTTAGATCCGAAAGTGACGAGTCGTTTGGTGGCAAAAAAACATTAATTTTGACACATCGCACAACTCCCTCGCAATATCCATCACGACTATTTGCATTGAGGGTGACAATTCTGAAGGATTTTATATCTTACGATATATATGTTTGAGTGGGGTAATATATCACGGCATTCATTTACTGACTTGATGTCTCATATACGAATGTATTTCCGAGAAGTCATAAACCTTAATCGTCTGTAAAAACAGTTTTGAAATACTTTTTACATAACACTTGTACTTTTGCACAATACACCTTATTACACACTTAAAATTACACTTAGGACAATCGATCTCACTTTTATAGCATTTTATCAGGGCTTTTCAAATAAAGATAAGTACATTCACTTTATTTTTTAATGTACTTGGTTTGATGGTAAGCGCAATAATAAATGTGTAATAACGTATAATCGCCTCTGCTGTCTAGCGGCCACGAATCAGCCACCAAAAAAAAGATATTATGTATTTTAAATTTTCTAATAAAAAAATAACGTTGCCCGGGATTGAATATGTGCCTGGTTGGCGATAGGCTTGCCACCTATCATATTGTGGGACTTAGTGTCTTCGGCTAGCCGTGGGTGTCCTGGTTGTGCCTCTGTCTACCTCTGTGGGGATATAGGTGTTAATATACTTTTTTAAAGTGTATTGTTAAAAAGTAAAAGTGTTATTAATTATCAATAATTATGTACATATGTATGTAGTACAAGTGCCGACGATTAAGAGTATAAATTCTATTTTGATAAGTTTTTATCATATTGCTAGGAAACAAAAACACGAGTTTTCTGGAAAGTACCACAAACTTAATACAAATATGCTTGCACATTTTAGTATTTTAAATGAAGGAGAAACAAACCGGCACGCAATTCATGGAATTCCTGATGAAAAGAACTTTGCTGTCCACGAACAGCTGCAACTCTGGTGATAGAGCGCTGTGCAACTTGCCCGGGCATGGTTACCTAATTAGAGTATAATGACAGTACCTATCATGTTCCGGTTTGAAGGTTTGGGTAAACTAGTCCATAAGGCAACATTTTAGTCTTAGAAGAGCAAAGCACTTATAATATCTATGTTGTCTATAGGTACTGTTGTATTTTATCACCAGAATAGCCATGTTCTTATTCGCTGCTTAACGCCATAAAAAAGTTTTAAAAAATTTAAATATTTAAAATAAAACCACTCTACCGCTACTCGCTAGTAGTCTTATTAGTACCCATGTTGCCTATGCTCTCCTCTTACGACTAGCAAGAAAACAGATGGTCTAATCTATCCAAGTTGAAAACCATAAACTCTTCTTTTCGGTTCTTGAGTTGAATGTGTAGTAACAAACTCAATGTCTACTGATCGTGCGAAGTTTTAAAATAACGAATGTCACAAGTTTAATTTCTGTCTGAGTTGATTTTTTCCTCTCATAAAAAATTGTGATAAATTATTTATTTTTGAGAAATGCTGTAACTGCAAGTAATTAATACTATAAGCTTAATTTCCTTGGAGAATTAATTTTAATGGCGTGCCTTCTAATTGTTTTACACTGTCTATATTACCACAACCACGGTATTTCTTATTTAATAGCAATAATTAAAATAATTAAACGTTTATAACATTATAGTACACATTCGGCCAAGCTACTCGTCCGACATATTGGATTCCAGTTATTTCTTTATCTTTACTTTTAAAAAATCTCAATTCGAAATGAAATATAACATGTTAATGATTGAGACATAATCAAAGTACAAAATTATTATCGTTCTAAAGATTGCTATCGTTCTATCGTTCTAAATCACACTTGGACCAGAAGCAGTTTTACAATAAGAAACAGAAGCAGTTTCTGAAAGAGAAATTAATAACATTGTCTTACAAAGGCGTCGCCTAGCTGAACCTAGATACTCCATGCGAATATGAAATAATAAAACGATTATTACAGCTAATCTTCAACTGATGTCGTTGGTATTAGCCTCTAGTCATAAATGTAGAGGGCGCTTAAACGAACAGGTGGTGATAAGCTTGCCACCTATTGAATTGTGGGACTTGAGTGTTTTCGGCTAGTCGTAAGAGTCACGAGACACACAAGACTACAATGGTTGTACCTCTGTCTTCCGCTTTGGTGATACTTTTAACGGCGAAGATACTTTTTGCTAAAACCAGTACATCTATCAATTTACTGCCAAGCAGGTTTAAAAAAGCACAAAATACGCATTTTCAATTATTATAATATTGGTGTAGGGAAGGTGCTCAAAGTGTATAATAGCTAAATCATCATCCTCATGCTTTTTCTAAATGGCTTTTGCAACTATGCCTGACACACTTTTTTTAAAACACCAATAAGAAGTCAATAAGAGCAGCTACAAATCAAAGACACCACCGCAAATATAAAAAAAAATTGTGTGTGTACTTAAGTACACGCGTTAGAAGTTATACTTCTTCGGCGTAATAAGATAAATATCTTTTTAAAAATTTTATCTTTTGCCTTATTTTACATTTGTAGACAAAATGACACTAACCATAGGAAAAAGGTATTTAATACATTAAAAGTTTTATTATAATGCATTATTTAGTTAAATAAAGTTTATTTAATATTTAAAAAAATATCACAAAAATTCTCAATAACTATTATTTTATTACTTATTATAATTTTAATTATATTCTCAATAACTACTTCTTGTATAACACAACTATGTAGACTTTTTTCAACATAATACAGCAAATCTAAGTTTAGCGACTTTTATGAACCAATCATTAGAATAAAGCGACAGCGAGAAACTGTCGCTTTATTCTAATGATTGGTTCATTAAAACAATATGTATCATTACAAAATTGGATTTTAATTACATGAATATTACTTACCATATTTTAAACACAAATGTGATTTATAAGAAGAAATTTATATTTAAAAGATACAAATATTTAGGTGAGGTCACTTTTTAAGAAAGTGTTAATTAAACAGTAATGATGATTACGACTATAAACACATATCTAGTTATGTAATAGTCATATTAATACTCAGTTCTTACTCTAGTATTTATTCATATTAAACATATTCTACATAGAAATTTAATTCTGAATGTATATGAACAGTAAAAGCTCAAGCTATGATAAATTTAATCATTTTTTAGTAAAATCTAGGACTTGCCAGCTTATGTAAGTCTTACCCAGTGATTTACTAGTAAAACTAAAATTTGCCATTAGAGGGTTTTTAAAGTAACATATACAACGATTCCGATGTTTATTATTATTTGTGATGAAATTAAATTTACCTCAATATCTTTATTGCTAGAACCTATATTTCATTGATGGTGCCATTACTTTCAGCAGCGTATTTTATAATTGATCTGTTATATCAAAATAAATAAAGATGATTTCTTCAGTTTCAGGTGAGTCTTGCCTCTTGGCGAAGGACTCTAAGGTATTCAGCATAAAACTATAGGAATGATTGTTGTATGAATTGATTTCTCAGTATTTATTTTCAGTTGTGAATTGGCTGAAAACTGAGTCTTTGGGTGTAAGTAATAAGGTTGGATTTCTTTTGTATGCTTTGATATTAGAATTTTACTAAAATAAAGTAAATTGGAGGAATCTAAATTCTATGGTCATTATAATAAGATAAATATTGGAAAAAAAGAAATCCTACCTTTAAAGCCTACCTAAGTTAACCGATTTTAATTAATCTGGAGCTTAGCTCATTGCTCCGAATACAGATGAAATTTGATTCATTATTTTGATTTCTTCTGTCTTATCATTTGCAGTATATTTGATTCTATAGATTTCAACCACGAGCACTCTCCTCTGAAATTTCTTGTTTTTATTTTCAGCCTATGATTGTTTTCTCTATTAAAGTACTTAAAGTTCTGTCAGATTAAAAAATGAAGTCGTTTTATATTCTCTTCAAATATTAGTACTTCTTTGGACTATTAATTCAATTTGTTGCTGCTATTGATTCGTAAGATTTCATTGAACAAACAAAAAACTATGATCAAAAACAATTTTTGCCCGTAGGGCTTAAAATCTGACAAAATTTTAATACAACTCTGTAATTACTGTGTCATTTTAACACGATACGTATGAGAAAAATAGTTCTAGCAATGTTTGTTTATCTAATAAAAGTAACAAAAAAAAAGTATATAATCGAAATTGTGAATCAATTAGTATATAAAAATTGTTTGTATTTTAAATTTAAAAATAAAGTTTTATATAAATATCTAGAAAATTTGGCATTTTTATTTGACTAGTTGTAATTTGATATCTATAGTCTGTACTTACCTGATTTTAATAATGATCTCTTGAATTTAAATCAAAATTAAATATAAGCTAATTTAAAATATTAAAATAAAATGAAAAGGATGATGAACATTTATTACTCATACGAATCGTGTGGAATAAGCTTTAGCTATTATTTCTTTTCATTTCTGCTTTACGCGTTGTGACGTATAGCGCTCTCTGTCATTGCTTGGCCTGCTCTAATTTTGTGCCCCCGTTTTTTATTTATGCAACAAATGCCATTGTTTTCAAAAATCCATGTTGTTTGCCCTAGTATTACGTAGTGTCGGTTTAAATATTAGTTTGGTGTCTATTAAAGTAGGTATATGTTAATTGGAATCATATATCTTCGTTATACAGAAATCTTTTACAACTAATTTTTATAACGGACATAAATATGTTTTGCAAGTCAATGATTCTGATAACAATTTTGTTGTTTCTATGTTAAAAACAGAATGTCACAAAATGTTACATTTTGGAATTAAAAAATCACAAATTTTGATATGAAAATTTCAAAATGATTGTATAATAATAATTCTGTGTATGTTAATAGATATTTCAAAATATTAACATTTTCCGTTCTCTTAAGATAATGATTGTCCTCCGTTTAAATAGAATTGTGCGTGTGACATTATGGATAATCTCTTTTTATAATACAGCCATCTAGTTTTCGAGCCGCCATTTTTAGATGTTTAAGAACTTGTTAATGGTAACTATCATACCATAAGTGATTGTGCGGTTTTATTATTCAAGGTATTTTCTATCATAAAATATGTACGTGTATATAATTATCATATTTTTGGCAATACATGCACAAGATTCACACCTTTATTAGCAGCTTGAACTTAGCAAACCTGCATTTGTTGAAGAAAAGAGTCTGATTAAAAAGAAAATTTGTAAAAGGCAGGTGAGTTTTAAAATGTAAGTAGTGTTTACTACAAAGGCAGATAATATTGATATTTGAATTTAAAACCTAAAGTTGGCTTCCTTACACCCACAGCTTAACTTAATAACCCACACTCTATTGTTAAATTTGCCATTTAAAACTACTTTATTTAAATCCTTCTAAAATTTTAATCTATTTGCTCGGTCACAAAATTTTTAAACATATCCTGCCACATAACAAATGACGAAAGATAAATGTATAGGATTTAGAAGTCTCCACAAACCTTTAGGTACCTGCAAAATCTTACGAAAAAAATATGAACATAACGAAATTTTAACAATATAGCAAATCACCTAAGTTAGTTCTACTGCCTTATCTATTCCTGCACCATAGCATTAGTACTTACCATTGTCATGCTCTATTCTGAGTAAGGTAGGTAGACTTGCACAAGTGACCAAAGTTCCCGGCCATAAGACGGTGATACACAAGTGACATCCACGCTTTTATAGTCTACACTAAAATGTCATCATCAAGACAGCCTCCCCGCTTCTGCTTTGTTTTTTTAGTCTAGTGGAATAATTAAATTAGTAACTTTATACTGTCATCAATCCTTTACAATTAAGCTACCACGAACAAAATCTATATATCGAAAGTATTAATTTATATGAGATAAACAAGTATACGATTATTTTGTAGAAAATAGACTTGCCTTTAGACATCTCAAATATGTAGGCTATTGCATAAGTTACCGAATACCCTACTCTCCAATTCGGAACATGGCAATAGCGAGCACTAACGTTATAGCAACAGTTATAGACAAGACATTGATAATCTGGAGAAACCGTTGCAGTACTCTACACAGTACATGCTAGTACTACATATCAGTTTCAGACAAACATTGCGATATGTGGGACTAAAGCGGACATTTTTCATATTAACCTGTGAATGTTGTCAACGTGATTAGTTAGTTCGTTTTTGTTAGTTATAAAAGAGCTTTTCTTTCTTTGCGACACTATTCACGTGTTTTCGTTCCTTTCTTCTCTTTAAGACGTAAATATCCATATTGTAAAAGTTGACTATGAAAAGTATACTTTATTCACAAAACACGAGTTATACATCTTTAACGTTATACTGAGAACCATATGTATTATATGAAACTACTAAAAATTTCATAAGCCCACAGCTTGCGGACCTCAAAATATTGATCGTGCCGGTCTCATTCATGCAATATGACAAAGCCCGATTCAGCACACAGACTTATAAACCAACACATGCACCGTATACGTTCTATTAAAACCGTTCCACTGGGCGTCGGGAAAGAGTGAGGGACATTAAGCAATACGCATGCGCACAGTTTAAATGCCTCAAGCGCTTTATTTGAAGCTAAAGGCTGAACTAACAAATTGCTGTGTGCGCTGTCTGCGCATTTAGATTTAAATCCTTGTTCATTCAAAAATGGAATTCAAAATTTAGCTTTTCATGCTGAAAATTCAAAAACTGAAGCTACGATTATATTGCATCAACGGTTTTTAAGAAAAGCACGTGACGTGAATTCTCGTATTTAGTTCATTTTTTTTATTCGATTATTGACTCTCAGTACAATAGGTATCATGCAATTCTCGTACAAATGTCTTCTTTTCTTTTCCCTGTACGAGCAAGCGATGAAATCATACACCTTTTTATTCGGATAAGAAGTCATTGCCTCGAAGAGTTATGAAATCTTAAAATATGATCTCTATAAGTTAGTTGTCTGGCTAACTTGTCTTACTTTTAAAAAGTGATAGTACTTTGACCCTAATTTATTACAGCGCCATCTATGTTTACACTTAGCCCCACGTTTTGGTGAAAAGTTTATAGTGAACGTAGTTGTTTTCTGATATGTTTTATGTAGCCTTAGCTCCTAAATGATAATCTTAGAAAATAATTTCGTTCCTAAGGCTTTATTAAGTGACATTCTAAGAAAAAAATTATCCATTTAGGCAGACTTATATGTCTATAGGTACATGTTAAAAGTATAGAATTTTTTTAATGTTTGAAATTAGGGTAGAGGTGCTGACAAATACTCCATACAGTTTCTATAGGCTAAAGGTTGAATTAATGCGAAAAAAGGTGATTAAGGAGACGGGTTTCCTCAACTAAAAAAAGCAGACGGGTTTCCTGATGGCATCTAATAAATGGTTTTAATGGTTGCTATCTTTGATTGACATTATAAGCCTCCGGTAAGAGTACGGTATTGTAATCTCCAATCGCAAGACGCCAGAGTCGACCACTGATGCTACGACAATAAGAATAGGTAACCGGATGATGGTACCTATCATACACCAAACATGTATGATGAGATCACGTCATTGACAAGCAAACCCACACTTCATGTTTTTTTACCCGATTCAGTGGTACATTTATTATACTGCCGACTGGATAAACAATCGCTTGACATTAAAAAAAATTGAAAAATAATAATAATAATTGGTCCATCCGTTCAGGCGTATTCTGATGACCACGCGATATAGGGATTTATTTTCATATCTATGCTTGCCGACCCTGCAAGCTTCGCATCGCTGGATATTTATAGCTACTAATAGTTTGTATAGATTGAAGCATTATCATGTTTGTCTTTTTTCCATTTTAACTACAATTTTTTCCGTTTTTTCTTGTAATAAAAACCTTCTCCTATTGATAATAAACGCATGAATTAAAAATAAACACAAAAAAGAATTACCAAAGTCAGTCCATCAGTTCAGGCGAGATGCGATTACGTTTATATGTATATAATACGATTTATATTTATAGATAAATAGAAGCGTTACTAGTACATCTTGTAAAGTAGACGTGAAATAAACGTATACGCGTGTTTTCGTTAGGATCGGTTCCACCGCCTTACCTATTCCTGCCGGCATAACGTCAGCGCTTGCTGTTGACTTGTTCCGGTTCGAAGGATAAAGTAGCCGGTAAACTTACTTTTGCTCTTGCGAGTCAGCTGCGTCCGATACCATGTTTCCAGGTTTAAAATGCAAGTCTACTCACCCTGCCTCCCGAACACAGCAGCGCCAACACTGTCATTAAGGCGGCAGGAATAAGTGCTCAGCACGTGTATAAATTTAAGAACCATTTTGAAAGCGTTTTTAAGAGTTCGTTAATTTGAAGTGGGCGGGCGGGCACCGAATCGAATGAGCCATCGTTTTTAAAGCACTCCTATTAAAATGGACGATGAGTGTCACGATTTTATAATCTACATTTTAAATTTATTAATAACTTTTAGTCTCGTCACGCCGGAACATTTCAGAGGTCAAATAGTTTAAACTCAATTCAGCCATACTTACTATAAATTCCAATTAGTTATCTGTAGTTAGATCGCCTCTGTGGTCCGGTGGTCCCGCGTCGGACTTGACTTCTTGAGGTCACGGGTTCGAACCCCGAACAATTTTAGTTTTGTAAATTTGTAGCAAATTTGTATTTTCAATTTTCTAATAAAAAATAAAATTTCTCAGGATTTGATATATGCCCAGTTGGCGATAGGCTTTCCACCTATCACATTCTTTGGCTAGTCGTGGGTGCCGTGATTGTGTCTCTGCCTATTTCTTGATGGGATGGGATATTTCTTCCCGCGCGCTTTGATTGTATGAAAAGTAATTGCAGTTAACGATTTATGAAGTATTAAAAACACTGCTTATCAAATCTCGTTAAAACGAATTTTCGGTGGAAGTTTACATGGTAATGTACATCATGCATATTTTTTAGTTTTATAATGTTTTTATTTTAGAAGTCACAGAGGTGGCGACACACATTTTACCACTTTGGAAGTGTCTCTCACACAAACTGTTTAATTTAGAAAAAATGACATTAGAAACAACAATATCATTTTTGAAGACCCATATATACCCCATACGTAAATGTTTAATGAAAAAAAATTGAGTTTCAGTTCTAAGTAAGTCTTTTTTTTCTTTTTGTTTGAAAATCTGAATGTGGTCAACAGAATACATCGACGCACCAAGTTTAACAGTATAGTTCTTACGAGCAGATAGACGTGACAAATTTTTAAGGGTTCCGTTTCTTGCCATCTAGTTAAGGGACCCTAAAAACGATTGTTTTTGTCCGCAATAAATATATTTAACCCATTCTTAAACTAAATGGCCCGAACATAAATTGAACAAAAAGACATCTTCATGCCGGCTTAAATTGGTTAATAAAACATTTTTACCATTCAAATCGCTGTAAAAATGTCAATCGATGAGGGTGAAAGGCGAAAAGCTCTGGCCTATCAAACCCTCAGTACAAGGGGTTTAAGCATTCATTTAATTAAACCCCCCGGAGTTTAATTGGAAAAGTATTCATTTACAAACTCTTTTGTTTGTGAGTCGTTGTGATTTATATTTTGTGGCGTGAACAGCGATCAGCGAAATGCTTTTTTGTCCATTATGCGAAAATGGATGTAAGTTATGACTTACTATGATTTGGGGGATTTTGGATCTTATTTTATGGTGATATGGAATATATTTGATAGGACCGTGGAGTTTAAATCAAATATGATAGGGCTATTTATACCATAATGTATATCGTGTAATATGTTATGATATACATATATCTTTTAATCTACTTCCAAAAAGTTGGTTATGTATTCAATTCCTGTATTTTTATATATGTTAATCGATTTCTCCGTCGTTTCTGAACCAATTTCTTTAATTGAGAAAATGTCCTCTCACTGCCACCAAGTTTGGCCCTTGAAAATCGAGGAAAATACTTAATTATTGTGTGCGTGTTTAATGAAATTAAAGTCGTTTTTTGCAGTTTTACTGCTATAAAATTATTTATGTTATGTAAAAGATATTAAATACGAAAGTTTGCAAGAATGATTGGATGTTTTTTACTTTTATTACTTTTTCACGAAGAAATTATTGAATGGATTTAGATGAAATTTTACACAAACATAGTTTATATACATCAAAATAACAAATAGGTTTATCAAAAAATGTAAATTGGTATTGGCAAAGCCACGACTGGGGGAGCCATTTTATTGTAAATCAGATAATTATCTATATTAACATCGTTATATCGTATATTGCTCCATTGTGTATAATAGTATTAACCAATACAAATATGGATGGATGTAGGTTACTGGGGAGACCTAGGTTGATATTTCAATATTTTCATTTATTTTTATTCAATGAAATATGCAATCAAATATTTTTTTGTAAATATTAAAATATTTGCACACCACGATTTGGGTAGAATATTTTGAAATAGAATAGAATATAACAGAATAACTCTTTATTGTGCACCAAAATACTTAAAAAATAAATACATTAAAAGAAACTTAAAAGCTAAGTGATACACAAAGGCGGCCTTATCGCCAAAACAGCGATTTCTTCCATGCAACCTTAACCACCTTAACCAGGGAATACTTAAAAAACTAGAATTAAGTAGGTCGTGTACACATAATAAAATATATCTCACAGTATTTTTAATATCATCCAAAAGAGGAAAGAAGGTTTGATCAACCATATCGACTAGATAAGCCAATATTTGGATAGTGTTACAGCAGTTATCGGATTATCTAGGAATTACTTTTCGCACCGATGCTCCGTAATACTGCTTTGATATTATTTCCTAGAGCCTTTTCTTATTCAATAAAGTAATTTGGTTTGTAAATACCTTCAAGGCATTTATCGAATTAGTAATTCTGAGAAACTCTTGTGACAATTAGATGTTGCCTGCGACTACACCCGCTTTTTAAACTTATTACTCCTTAATAAACTAATTTATGAGTAAAGTTAATATTAGACTCACTATCACAATATAATAAAGACTATAATACCAGGTTGAACCTTGAAGTACTTTAGTCCGTGTTTATTAATAAGGCGGGTTAAACTAAACTTATTTGTGAAACTTGTAAGCGAAAACTCGCTTAAATATCGGAATAAAAGTAACTCTTTTATTTCTCAACACAGAAATGATACGATGACGTCGAAGTGTTCCGACTTGAAAGAAAAATATTTTGTTCAAATAGTTTTTTATACCTAAATTAATTATTCCTTTTTTGTAAGAATCAGAATCAGAAATTACTTTATTTATGTGAACCATACAAATCATACTTGTTCGCATCGATATGTTTTTTTAAACTACCACCGAATCGGAATCGCGGCCACATGCTTGTCTTTTATCAATACTTATATTAATACTAACCACGCGAAGTTGTGGGATTAAGCTAGTATCTCAATATAAAACGCACTCACAAGAAATATTATCCATATCATCACTACATAGTATAAAACAAAGCCGCTTTCTCTGTCCCTATGTTCATTTGTATGCTTAAATCTTTGAAACTACGTCCATTGTACGATTATTATGCAGTTTTTTTATAGATAAACTGATGGAAGAGGAAGGTTTATGTGTATATTTCACAACTGTGCAAGGCCGGGGCGGGCCGCTAGTATTTTTATATATAATGCGTTACAAGTGCCAAAGTGAACGGTTATATATTTTCAATCTACCGTCATTATGGCACCCGTTCAATATACATGCTATATTGCTTAGCATCCAAATACTTGGCGAATATGGGGCTCGTTTTATTACCCGTAAAAGCAGCCTGAACTTATAAGTACAATCCTACGTCAGATAGTGACAACCCTATAATTGCTAGCTAGTAATAATCTAGTTGTACAAACTTTCATCCCCTTTTTTTCATTTTGATTACCTCTGTGGTCTAGCGGTCGTGTTGGACTTGACTTCATGAAATCTAGGATTTGATCCCCGGTATTGGAAATTATAAATAAATAAATATCCCTGGACAAGTTACACAAATTGTATCTAAGCCCAAATTAAGCAAATTGTGTGCTAGTGATATGGGTGTTAGTCAATGACTCTAAAACATAGAAATACGTAAATAGATACAAGAATAAATTTAATTATTTTGCAAAGAAAACGTGTTTTTATGATTTTGCTAATAAAATAACGCTGTCCGGGATTTGATACATGCCCGGTTGACGATAAGTTTGCTACGTAACGAAACGACAACGTTGTTT
>NJDD01001302.1:256616-266905 GCA_002245505.1 Calephelis nemesis | reverse complement strand
GCCGCCGTAATGACTGTCATATTCTGGTCTTGAGGATAGGGTATCCGGTAGACTTGCATATTCTAATATTTTTCTACAATATCAGTGGTGTCTACCACGGATATCTCTTACCATCAGGAGAGTCATGTGCTTGTTCGCTATTTTATCACAAATAAATACTATTGTGGTACTAATTGCCGGTAGAAGTCTGGGCCCCTGGAGCTAACGCGGTTTATAGGTTATGGACATATCTTTCCATTGAGTGAAACTAAACAGACATATTTCAGCAATTATAATATTTGTTTAGATACTAATAAAAGGGAAAAATAGAAAATGTGATATAGGAAATAACGATGCTCGGGATTGGATATGTGCCCGGTTTGCGACAGACTTGCCACCTATCACATTTTGGGACTGTGCTTTCGCCTAGTCGTTGATGCCTTGTTATGCCTCCGTCTAGTACTTCGGGGATATGGGCGTAAAGATACTAAATGTCTTAAGATTATAATATCTATCTTAGATTAAATTTGATCAAACCTGACTACTCGAAATCGATTTAAAAGATTCATCAGTTCATCTCTCGTCTATTTGTTGTATAAAACTTAATCCGGGTTTATCGGGAGAGTATAATGAGTTTTGTTAGCCGCGGGAAGAATGAACTTTTTGAATATTGCGCTCATTAAACCGTCGACATGTATCCGCTTACGTCATTATGCCAGAGGTAACCAACTTTTAGATTTGAAACTTGATTATTAAAATCTTAGGTGTAATTTGATAATGAATTAAAATAATGTTAAGCAACTGGGGATTACCTTCACACCCACATCTCCGAAGTGTTAGGCAGAGGCATAATCAAGGCACCCACGACTAGCCAAAGACACCAAGTCCTACAATGTGATAGGAGGGAAGCCTATCGCCTAGCGGGCACAGGTCCAATCGGCTGGGAATCCCAGACAACGTATTTTTATTTGAATACTAGCTGTTCCCGCGAACTTCGTTCCGCCCATTCAGTTTTTATGGGAAAAATTAAAATGTTGTTTTCCCCAGTTTCCTCACAATTGAACAGAATAAAAAGTACCCTATGTCCTTCGCCCGGTTCTAAGCTACCTTCCAACCAATTTGCAGCCTAATCGGTTCAGCCGTTCTTGAGTTATAAATAGTGTAACTAACACCACTTTCTTTTATATATATAGATTTAAAATACTCATTGTCTATTTTTTCTTGTCGTCCAACGGACCTGGGACCCCAATAAGTCAAGTCCGACGCCAGACAGCTAGACCACAGGGGCGATTTTTTTAATTCTTTTCTTATTAATAATGAAGTACATAATTTCCGTCCGGGTCTCTTAAGTAGAATAGACCTTCCTCTCTTTCATGCAATGTGAGCACTTTAAAACGTCCTATCGGTACCACATTACCGTTCGTGGTATAGTGCTTTGCAGTAAGTTTACCGGATAGGGATCCCCCACCTTACCTACTCCTGCCGCCATGATGTCTCTGTCATGTTTCGGTATCAGGAAAGCGATGCACCTGTAACATCTACTTGTCATGCTATGTCAAACCAAGTCATGACGTCACCAGCCCACTCACCCACCGACCGGACCGCAACCGTATGCTCAATACGGTTTCGTTTCAGTCGATGGGAAACAGTTGAATTCTGTGTTTACGTTATAACTGTGCATCTTGTATTTTGCGTCGGATAAGGGCCACTTTCACGTTCCTGGTTTAAGCATTTAACACTGAGTTAACGTCTAACTCGAGTTAAATCACCTTATAATTGACAGTTTAACTCAATGTCAAATGTAACCCGGGAATGTGCAAGTGGCCCAAGAAATTTAAATTGTATTAATTTTTAACTATTCCATAGACCGAAGGCGTTATTGATTCAGAACTGTCTCTCAAAATTTAAGTAATGTAACCCTGCATATAATCTTCTAAACAAATCCTTCTCACTCTCTTAAAACTAAATTCGTCATAATGTGAATTTATTTCTTTTATGTAACACTAGCAGTTTCACGCAGCTTCACCTGTATAACTTGGCTTTTACTGCACCGATTTTGATGAAACAAAGCCTATGTCACTTAGGGATAATATAGCATTCTAATGGTGAAATAATTTTTTCACCATTTGAAATCGGTCCAGTAGTTTCGGAGTCTATTCATTCTGAATTCAAATTTAAAATAGCTTTTGTTACGTAGATCTATACAAAGATTCTTTTCCCTGAGGGAAACTCCAAACAAACAGAAATCAAACATTCCCTCTATATTGTAAAGATATAATATTATATAGTGTAGATGTGACTATCAGATTATTATTTAATGCTTTCCCGTTGAGACGTGGAGAAGTTTGGCAGGATCTAGATAAAATATGTTAAATAGGCCAGCAAAATATGTAAAATAGGCCAGCTTCAAGCGCTTGATTGTAGCAGCTCGGCGCTTGTCTCTTATACGACGGGCGGTTCGCCAAATGGCGGCTCATTTGGGTCGATGTGGTGATCGTATCGTTCCCTGTTATCGACGCATACTTAATGCTATAGCTTCAGAGATATTGACTATTGAAACCGAGCCACGTGCGGGCTTAGAACTAGCTTGAATGCCGCAGCTACGCTTGCTCACTTTTATAACTCCTTAACATAGCTCCGATAATAATTATTATTTGTCTATATTTAGCGCCTCTGTGGTCTAGCGGTCAATGCGTTGGACTTAATTCTCGTGGCAGGCAACAAAACGAAAATTTGGCTTTTCCAATTTTTAAAAAAAAAGTTTCTTGGGATTGTATATGTGCCCTATTGGCGATAGGCTTGCCACCTACCACTTTGTTGGACTAAGACGTGTCTTCGGCTAGTCGTGGGTCCCCTGGTTGGGCCTCCTACCTTTTCGGGGATATGGACGTGAAGATACGTTATTTTTTTATATGACTAAGGGTATTTTATAAATTGGATGATTTTTTCCTGTAACTCTAGTATTTTTTACAGCAACATATGCTATAATTTAACGCCTGTCGGTGAGTTTGAAACGAGTTGCCAGTGTCAGACAAAGCACGATATTTTAAATAGGCCAGCTTCAAGCGCTTGATTGTGGAAGCTCTCCGCTTGTCTTAGATACGACGGGCCGGGCGGTTCGCCAAATGGCGCATTTCGGTTGAGATGGCCTGATCGTATCGTTCTGTTATTGACAGCGAATGCTTAATGATACTACTTTACAGATATTGACTATTGAAACTGCTGTGAATGAATTTCAAAACTTTTCGTAGCAACTTGCAGAATTGTTTAACCTAAATGCAATTTATTACAGCGCCATCTATGAATAAACTATTCTATAAATATAAGAAAGCGCTCACATGTCCGAGATAGCGGCTAACATTTATTCCTAACGTGAAGCAATAGACTACTAATTTAGGTTAAACTAGGTTATATTGCTGACTATATCTAATGTATCAACGTCGCTTTCAGAGAGTCTTGTGAATTTAATTACCAAAGTCAAAATGAGAGAGAGGCTGGTACATTAGAAAGAGATAGATAGTAGTAGTCTATGGCTTCATGGCTTTTACGATCAACTAGGAGACGAGGGCTTGATTCCCATCAAGTGCAAACGTTTGTGTTATTAACATTGATATCTATATATTTAAGGTAGGTATTTCTAGAATCTAGATATGTATAAAGTTACATATTTCTGGATTCTAATTCCTTTAATTTGTATAATACTTCTTAAAGTTAATGTTTTTTAGGACAGAAATTTAGTCTTTGTAAGGTTCCTTGACTTAAACTATAGTTTTTAAAATATCTCTTCCTTGCGGTTCGTCCAACCAGCAACTAACTTATGAGTACATCACATAACCTATAACTCCTTACTTTGGGGTCAGTCCATGTGATTGATCAAGATGTTATTTACTTACATGACTTATGTGACAATGATTTATTTGTACATCCACAGGTAGTTTTGGTTATTATTGTGTTAAACTTGTCTATTCGTCACTATTATTATATCGACACTATTATATTCTGATTTTTAATACCATTTTCTTGCGATTTCTTCAAGTAGAAATATGATCTCTTCAATACTCGAATGCTTCGGTCCTTAACAAATCTATTTTTATTATATTTAGGATATCAACAGATCCGATGTTAGAGAAGGGCGTGGGTTACCTTAATCCAGTTCTTGCGTAAAAGCAGTTTCAGCTTGGTCAAAATATTTTAACTGATACCCCTATAATCAATGAAACGTAATCCGTGAGTTTGACCATTCATAGTTTGTTAAAAAACGCATCGTTATTCATATTTTTAGATCTGCAAAAACGAGCAACCGTAGTTAGATATTTAATTATTGGTACAAACTACAAACTATACAAACTACCATTTGTAACTAAGACGACTCATTCCTTGAATATAAAGACCGGGCATTGAACATTTACCTGTCTAAAACGAACAACCGTTTTAGCAATCTTACTTATCGTACAAAATAGGTACTACTATCCAAAAAAATCCATTTCTTGAATATATAGGAACCAGGCATTAGCCGTTTATCCATCGACGTCACATGGACTTTAGATGAAAAATGTATTTACTAAAGTCTTTACTATTAGTTGCTGTAGATATATCTTGTGTTCGTGTAATTATCACTAAACTCCTCCTAGACGACTAGAGCGATTTTGATAAAATTTGTTGTGTGCGTTTAAGGTGATTCGAGAATGGTTTAGATTCACAATTTGATCCACTGGAAAATGATTTTTTTATTTATTTTTTTATATTTTTTTTATATAATAGTCGTTGATTCTGGAATGTTTCACGTTGGATCCGACAGACTGCGCTACTAAGGGAGCAACCAATATTATGTAGTAGCTGTTACTGTCAGGCGATACGAAGTTTGCTGGGTCGGTCAGTTTTTGTATAGAAATCTATGAAAAATGAAGAAATATGTTCTTAACTATTTAACTATCACTATAAATTCAACATCCATTAACTTAATTTCAACATAATAATAAATATAAAAAGAAGAAGAACACCATTTCATGAGTGAGTGTGAGTGCGTACGTTTGAGTGTGTGTGTGTGAGCTCTTTTATGAGAGTCTGCCAATTTATTTTGCTTGTAACACATATTATAATAACTACCACCTTAGTTCACAAGCTTTTCTATTCCATCATAATTATATAAATAAATAAAAAAATAAATATCCCTGGACAAGTTACACAAATTGAATCTAACCCCAAAGTAAGCAAACTATATGCTTGTGTTATGGGTGTTAGTCAACGATACTATTACATACAAATACTTAAATAGATACCAGAATAAATTTAATAAACACCCAGACCCGGAAATGCAGACATCTAAATGTTCATCACACAAATGCCTGCCCCCGTTGGGAATCGAACCCAAGCCTCGCGGTTCGTCGACGCAGTTAGGCGAGTACGCTAGCCATTCGACCAACGAGGCGGAACAATGTAAGTAGGGTTTCTGTTAAAACTAGTTTTAATTCGGACGGATCTATATCACTTTTGCCCTGAATTAGTTTTCTTAGTTAACTGTAGAGGCGCTGTTCAGAAAAGTCTATTTTTTGCAGTTTTAGTTCACTTATAGCTAAACCATTCTATCCTGTCAGTGCCTGTAAAATGGAACTTTTAAATCTGAACACCCGATGAATGTGCGATATGAAAAAGTGTCAATTTCACGATACCGGGTGAACGCACATTTTCCGAGCGGAAGTGTGCTAGCTGAACTCGACCAGGATTTATGGCGCCACTACCGTTTCCGCTTTTTTCTATATATAAATCTTTGAGATTAATTTATCGGTCATTTACACACGGCCGGAATGTTTGTTGAGATAATCTAATTTAAAGTTAAAGTAAAGGAAGCTACAAATATAACGTACCTAATAAATTGAGTGTCCCCGTCTTAGTCCGGCACTGGTACTCAGTACCAGATTAACACCTCATTTTCACACTATCACTATAGTATAGACATTTCTTTTTCTGGTATTTAATTCTTACATATTTTTTTTTTATATTTAATTTATTCTCCGGGCTCCTTTGCAGAATAGACCATCTGCCTCTCTACCAGGCAGCTCGTAAGAGACGACTCGGGTTAAAATATGGTAAGTACTAACAAGATCACTGATGGTCGAGCGCTGTGCAGCAACTTGCTCGGGTAGGAATCCACCGCCTTTACTATTCCTGTCGCCATAATGGCTGTATGCTACAGCCGTCTTCTGGATCAGAGGTTAAAACAGGCGGCAGATTTGCTTACCTAACCTACCTATTCATATATTCACCTATCATATTCATTCATGGTGTATTTAGTTCACAGTTGTCTGTTACACCAGGAGAGTATTAGTAATTATTATTAGTATTAGTAAATATTTTTCATTTCATTTTGTTTTCATTCCATTAAGCTGCACACTAATAATTTTCTTATAAAAAAGTATATATGTCACAGATTTGGCTTTTATTGAAATACGCAAGTAACATAAAATATCCTTTAACTCGCTTTAGTTTGATGTTAGGCGTTTGATAACATTCCACCAGAACGAAGATTGATTCGCGCCGTTGTGACACCATCCATCACTCACTTCGTAAACATATCTTCGCTCCAACAATGTTGTGTCGATTTAACCTAAAATAGATTATTGTTGCCGGATTATAGAATAAAAGATTGTCTTATGCTAAGTACAGACCAAATCTACTAAGGCGAACGTTAGGGATTCGTCGTGTTTTGTTTGCTTAGTCACCAATACCAACGCGTCTAATTCGTATATCGTTCCTGGATACGTAGCTTTAGGATACACTTGTATGCATCTATTTTTAAGGATACCATACAGGTGCATACAGGCTACATGGTAGGAAATAGTCACCACAGCTCATGGTTATCAAAAACACAAACTGCCTAATCTAAAACAGCAGTGTTAACTTTAACGTCTGTCTAAGAATGTATTGTAATAAAAACGTGCTACACGTGGATAACGTGACTATATCTTATTGAATAAGAGTTCAATTTTAGACAGTGTTTAGTAAAAAATGTGTTCAACGATTGTTTAATTTTTTTTACAGTAAGACGAGAAGTGTTAGATGCGATGATAAAATAACATAAATAAAATATATATGACAAAAACATAATTTTAATGTAAGCATTTTTTTTCTTATTTGCTATTTTATTCCAATATCATATTGGAAGGCAAGCAAGCAGACGGATTTCCTGATGGTAAGAAATTCACTAGAGAATGTTAGAGCTCAAACAAAAGTTTACCAGCTACCTTACCCTCCGAACCGGAACACGTGTCAACGACCAGCACTGACGGCATGGTGGCAGAATAGGTGAGGCGGTGGTACCAATCCGAGCGAGTCACTGCGAAACTCTACCGCCCAGTAAAAAAATATGTGATATGAAAAAATAAACAAATGTAATGTAAGAATTAAATACCAAAAACAGAAATGTCTATATTATAGTGATAGTGTAAAAATGATGTATATACAGATATATAACTACGCAGCTGAAAACTAATGGAAAGAACAAAAGGCTTTCAGGTTCCTGCATACAGCGTGTAGCTTCAAAGGCGTGTGAACGGTACACGCTCAAACACGTGGATTTCATGACTTGTTTAGTCACTTCTGAAATTTTCACAACTACCAAAGGTTTTAAAAGGTTGAAAAATAAAAATACCATTTACTTTGCTTTTAATTTTGAAACAGTAGAAATTCAAAAGGTATTGAACATTTTGAACTATACTAGCAGCATTCTGTGGTGGCCGGTTTGACGTTTGTACTACATAAGTAAACATTTATATTTTCGTTTTATTAAAACTTTTTAATGAGCTTTTACTTGCCATACTACTTGCAAATTCCAATCGCATATGTTTCTTTAAATCCTACATTTACATTTCCATCGAAATTTTCAGTTTTCTAACAAATGAAACGTTGACAGGAATTATAAAGAAGTATCCGATTTGCGATAAGACTGCCACTTATCAGATTTTAATTAAGTAGTACTTTAGCAAATCCTGGATGCCCTGGTTATATCTCTGCTTACCTTATCGGGGTTACGGACGTTAAGATACTTATTTACAGAAGATATTAAATATAAATTAACGTACGTAAGTAATAATAATTATAAATATCCCTGGAAAAGTTACACAAATTGAATCTAACCCCAAAATAAGCAAATTATATGCTTGTGTTATATGTTAGTCGACGATTCTAATACATAGAAATACTTAAATATACACCAGAATATTTTTTAACATAAATAACTGAAGTTAAAGCTAATAGCCAATAGCTTTTTATTACTAGTTCTAATCTTTAGCCGTACGAGTAATAAAAGATGAATTATATATGTATGTTTGTGGGCGATATTTTGCCACTTGCGTATTGTGGCTTGTAGAGTGCATATCTATATTTTCCATCTCCGCACAAAGCTTCGTTGATTGCGAAAACGCTGATCGCTCTCTGCGACAACCACATATATTTAATCTGCGGAAAATTGTTTGTTATTCTGTACACCAAGAGAACGCTTTCGATAAACCTACCTGATAGTTACCGTCTGAATAGAAAGCAAAAATTATGCTAAAATTCGACGTCTAGGTGAAAAATGATTTTGTGCAATCTCAAAAACATTATATCATCATAATATACGCGAAGTAACAACTTTGGACCCTTTTGACGAAAATTGCTCTATCGGAGGAGTATAAAATTTGGCGCCCTTATAGTTTATATGTAGGTGCAGAACACTAATTTTTCGATAATAATGATCACAAAGTGCATGAAAGAAAAAAATAAAGCATTACACATACTACCATGTATTTGAAACTCACAAACAATTTTATTAATGATAACGATAAAAGATCAAAGATGCCGCACAACGTTGAAATAAAACTATGGAATTAATATGTTTTTTTATCGTAAGAAATACACGCTACAAATAGAACTACAAACTAAATATATATTGAATTGCCAGCCTAGTACAATAATTTTACAACTCGCGCAAGAAAATTTGCAGTTAGAACGATGCTTCGTAGCTTACAGCTGCACTTGTAGGGTGCGTATCTGTAATTCCCATCTCCACACAAAGCTGCGTTGATTACACCGACCGCCCTCTGCGACAACCAGCCTTGTGTGGTTTAATACTTATCTTCTTTTTACTTAGCGATTGATAGCAGATTATTACGGATACAAATAATGTTTACCGCAAACGAGCTATTGAGGTTGGGGGTACGTACCTAATGGATATAATTTCAATACTTTTGTCAAACTGCGAGTTTATTGTGAAAGAAAATTCAATAGACAATCACTCATTCATTAGTGATCTTTCCAACCGTAATAAAATGCGCCCTTAATCGCCCCTAAATAATGTAGCCTTGTGTAAGTGTAGGAATTTTGAATTTTAGAAGATTACCAAACAAAAAAAGTTAAAAAAATTTTGCCCGACCCAGGAGTTGAACCCGGGATCTTATGAAGTCAAGTCCAACACTTGGACCGCTAGACAACAGAGACCACAAAACAAGGGAAATTGCTGACGGAGACGATGACTATTATATTTTTATGCTAAAACTCAGGTGAACAGAGAATTTAAAAGTGCCAAGTGCCTCGATTAATACGGACCTGCTTATATTCCTCAACATTCATTACTCTTTTCATAAAAACACGGCGGCTTTAGAGCAAGTTGACATCAACTTCGAATAATATTCTAGCGATTTGAACGTGGACTATCAACTTAGGTTCTTCGGGTACCAACTTTTTTTTTATGATATTGGAAGGCAACAAGCAGACGGATTTCCTGATGGTAAGAAATTTCCGCCGCCTAGAGACACCAAAGGTGGTAATGGTGCGCTGCCAACCTGAGGCCGGGATGTTAGGCCTTGAGCAAAAGTAAGTTTACCGGCTACCTTACCCTCCGAACCGGAACACGTCATGACGTTATGGCGACAGGAATAGGTAAGGCGGTGGTACCAATCCGGGTGAGTCGCTGTGAAACTCTACCACCTAGTCAGGTGTCGCGGTGTTAGTGACAGTAACTTACAATTCGCATTGTATTTTAGTCAATTTTTAATCCGCCATTCTTTTCACATGACTAAATTAACGGTACACATCCCCCGTGTTGATCCGGGTCCCCTGTGTAGAATAGATCATATGCCTTTCCCACCAGACAATTCGTAAGAGGCAAGCACAGGTTGAATGGGTCGCTGCCATCAAGACTACCGGTGGTAGAGTGCTGTGCAGCACTTGCCAGGGTAGGGGTCCACAGCTTAACCTATTCCTGCTGCTAACAACATCGTCGTGTTCCGGTCCCGAGGGTAGGGTAGCTGGTAGACTTGCACAATAAGCCTTGC
>NJDD01001302.1:232130-254050 GCA_002245505.1 Calephelis nemesis | reverse complement strand
GGCGTAATTCAGGAAATAGGTCTCCTGTTAGTAAGAGGCATCTGTGGCCTATAGACACCATAGCTATTACTGGTGCATCGCTCTCCTATGCTACCCATCATTCTATATCAAAACATGACAGAGTCATTAGGAATAGGTAAGGCGGTGTATAAATACGAACGCATTTGTTTCTATTGGTGGATCTGGGTCTTTAGTTTTAGGTAAACTTATTTGTGGGTTTTGGCTACTACATCACACAATGCTTGTTAAGAACCCTTCAGAATAATAATAATGACATACCTAAAAGCTTCGTGGATGTTCGGTAAGTAAGACGTATATACTAACCCTTCTCCCAATAAGACAACATACGATATATTATAAGACAGCCAAACAGTTAAAATAAAATAGTCCTAAAATCCAACCCAAAAAAAAATCGATGACATTTTAAATATTTCGAAATATTCACACAGTAAAAATAAAGTTAGCGCTATCTTTCCTACATTGGCTTCTATATGTCGACTCAAAAATATAAACTACTTCACTACATAGTATAAAACAAAATCGCTTCCTCTGTCCCTATGTCCCTTTGTATGCTTAAATCTTTAAAACTCCGCAACGGATTTTGATCCGGTTTTTGTAATAGACAAAGTCATTAATGATAAAGTTTCATAAGTATATTTTATATCCGTGCGAATCAGGGGCGGGCCGATAGTATATGATAAATAAGACAGCCAACCAGCCAAAATAAAAGTCCTAAAAGCCAGCCCAAAAAAAATCGATTACATTTTAAATATTTCGAAATATTCACACAGTAAAAATAAAGTTAGCGCTATCTTTCCAACATTGGCTTCTTTATGTCGACTCGAAGATATAAACTACTTTTAACATAAATAATGCCGTAATACGCGGGCTTTACGATGTTTGTCCTCTTCAACGATTAAATCCCCAGAGAGTAAACTTTGTTCTTAGACTTTAATGTGAGTAAAGCGTTTAATGTGTTTTACCCCGAAAATACGTTTATGTTTGTAAATATACAAGTTCTAACTCTATATGCATAATTATTAGTACATTGAAATATTTTTATGTCGCTTCTGTTGTGTAAGTGTAGAATATCGATCGAGTGTTAAACTTGGCTTCGTGCATATACTATACTATTATAAATCATTATTATTATTAATCTGGGTGTTAATTTAATTTATTCTGGTTATCTTTTTAAGTATTTCTATGTATTAGAATCGTTGACCAACAGCCATAACTAACAACAACAGTAGAAGATAGTATTCTATACACTGAAGTTAAGAGGCAGCAGAACGCTTTTCGCACTTTCAAAAATTTGTCTGTCTATCAGTTCCATGACAACGATTCAAGCGGAGTCTACTTAACTAATCTTAAAAAAAATTTTCTTTGTACATACTTTATGTTCCGCTGAAGGTTATCGGCTACTTTTTGTCCCGATGACTTAAGTTCCCGTGAGAGAGTGGTAAAAGTCAAAACGTAAATTGGGGCTATAATTATTATCACAATTTAGATTTTATAATAAAAATAGCCCAATCCGTTTTTTATATGTAGTATGCCGTACATTTTTTCCAAGTCATAAATTTTGTAGTTTAATAAGTACACACAACACTCAGTATAAAATATCCAAATAACCTGAAATCCGTAATGCCTTGTCCGCCTTACTTATTCCTGCCGCCACAACGTCAGGACGTGTTCCGGTTTGGAGGTTCAAGTATCCGCTAAACTTACTTTTGCTCGAGGCGTAACATCCCGGCCTCAGGTTGGCAACGCACCATTATCACCTTTGGTGTCTCTAGGCGGCGTGAATTTCTTATCATCTTGAAATCCGTCTGCTTGTTTGCCTTTCAATATGATAAAAAAAATAATTAGTAGGTCTTCTTATGTACACATACATGTCTTCTCATTAAGTCCTCCTGCAGCTTAAGCGAGTACGGAGTCCCAAGTGAAATAATTTTGTCGGAGCGACTAGTATACTATATGTATTCAATATGTTATTTAAAAGTGCTTACTTTGCATTGCAAATTGTTATCAATATACAAAAGTATTCACGTGAGGAACATGATGCGAAGATAAAATCGATTTAACGGCTTTTATGTATCATATGTCTCCTTTAACGGTCGTTAAGGTGTTAAGGCTATTTAAATAAAATCGCATTTTGATGTGTATATTGTTAGCGTTTTAGGAATCATTAAGCTATATAAAACACATACAAGCAATCCGCACTGCGAATTATCACCATGCGTTTTTTTTTCGCGCGAATTAAATCCGCGCCGCAACACAAAAAAAATCATCTAGTCAAAGAATATTTTTGGTGAATTTTTCAATGATAGTGGAATTTTTCTTCGCTAATGCGGATACTCGTATCAAATTCAATATGTTACAGAATTGTGTAAAAAAAAACACTCCGTGATAATTCACATTGTGGACTAGTAAAAACTCTACGTACTAATTGAATAGAATACATTTTTATTTTTATTTAATGCACTAATTCTAAACAAAGAATCCCAAAATGCCATACAACAATATCTTCTGGGTCATCAAGCAAGAAAAATCGTAATATATGGAAATTATAGGAAAATTGAAAAAGTATATAAATACATAAACCTTGGACAGAGAGGGGAAGCTGCGCCCCCTAGAGTCTAAAAAGTTGCCAAATGTTAAGCAACTAAATCTAAGTTATGTCTTTGACTTGCTTCATTATGTTTTCCCGTGCGTCGAAACTCTAATGAAAAAAGTATGTACACGCCCATATTTTCGAAGAAGTAGGCAGAGGTATAGCCAGGTACCCACGAGTAGTCAAAGACACTAAATTCCACAATGTGTTAGGTGACAAGCCTATTGTCTAACGGGCACATATTCAATACCGAGCAATGTTATTTTTATTAGATAACAGAAAATACGCATTTTCTTCTTTCTTTCTTGTTAGACCCGGGGTTCGAACCTGGGACCTCAAAAAGTCAAGTCCGTCGCCGGACCGCTACACCACAGAGGCGATTCTCTGGAATCTGTCTGTGAAACTTCAATGAATTAACCAATTAAACAATTTTCAGTAAATCCGTAATTAGAAATTATCTAGGCAATTTACCTTTTAATCAGTTCGACTTTCCATACAAAATTTCAATTAAAATACATTAAACGTCAATTGAGGTTTCTGAGTACAGCTGTAAAAAATCTAATTTAATATAATATGTAGGTTTATTTATAATAACTATGTTTTTTTATGATATTGGAAGGCAAACAAGCAGACGGATTTCCTGATGTTAAGAAATTCACGCCGCCTAGAGACACCAAAAGTGGTAATGGTGCGTTGCCAAGCTGAGGTCGAGATGTTAGGCCTCGAGCAAAAGCAAGTTTACCGGCTACCTTACCCTCCGAACCAGAACACGTCATGACGTTATAGCGGCAGGAATCGGTAAGGCGGTGGTACCAATCCGGGTGAGTCGCTCGCTGCTAAACTCTACCACCTAGTCTGATGTCACGGTGTTAGAGACGGTGAGCCTATGCTCGCCTTTTACGAGCTGCATGGCAGGAAGGCAGATGGTCTATTCTACAAAGGAGCCCGGACCAACACGGGAAAAATGTGCGCAACGTGTAAGGAATAATAGTGCAACCTAAAGAGACTAAAATTATTTTTTTTAAATGACTAATATGTTGCTCACCGCAAGGTTTTTACAACTTCACCGGACTAAAAACTTGGCTAAGAAGCTGCTATGAATGCAACGAACTTCAATGGTCCATGATGAGTGCGTACAGAAGAGCCCATAAAATTTTATAGAAGAGGAGGCTATTAAGTAAGCCACCTGATGGTAATTAATCAGTGCTAACCACTGACCTCCGTAATATCAGAAGTATCACCAACATTTTAGGAACAAGTACGCTCTACTATTAAAAGTTCTCAAGTCGTATCCATTCAAAAATTTCGTTGCTGGTATTAGGTCCCATAACAATGTTGCACACAGTAAAAATGTCTACGGAATCGCTTAGTAGAGAACCCCAATCATCAAGGTAGTTTGAAACTTCAAACTGTGTCACAATGTCTAAAGGTAAAACTCATTGGCTTGTTTTTTTTTATATATAAGAAGAGGCAAACGAGCAAGTGGGTCACCTGATGGAAAGTGATCACCGCCGCCCACGGGTATCCGCAACACCAGGAGTATCACAAATGCGTTGCCGACCTTTAAGGAATGAGTACGCTCTTTTCTTGAAGGTCCCCAAGTCATAATTGTTTGGGAATACCGCCCTCGGTAACTGATTCCACAAAGATGTTGTACGAGGTAAGAAGACATCTTCGGAATCGCACAGTTGTAGATCGCCACGCATCAAGATGGTGGGCATGATACTTTAAACTCTATAGGTGGAAATCAGCGGCTTTAAGCGATAGAAGTTATCTAGAAGCGCCAAAGGGTAAAAATTATTTTGAAGTTCTCAAACAACATCAATTTTAATGAATAAAAAGGATTATGGAAAAAATGTGGGAAAAATATAAAATTAATAAGTAAGTGAGTATCTTCACACCCATATCGCTGAAGAGTTTGGCAGAGGCACAAGCAGGGCACCCACGACTAGCCGAACATACTAAGTCCCACAATGTGATTGGTGGCAAGCCCATTGCCAACAGGGCATATATCTAATCCCGGGCAACGTTTTTTTTATTAGAAAATTTAAAATACATATTTTCTATTTTTTTGTTGCCCGACCCGGAGATCGAACCAGGGACCTCGAGAAGTCATGTCCGACGCCAGACCGCTAGAGCAAAGAGAGAGGGAGAATTGGTAAAATTACCAATAAAAATAGTCATAAGAACCCAATATTAAAACAAGAACAAAAAGATATTTACAAGATTAGTAATATGTTCATGTTACAGTTATGTTACAGATACTTTGCCATTGTTATTCTCCAAATTCCACTACAATCTCCACTATAATCCATTTCGAATTTAAGAACTATTTACAGATAAGACGTTAAGTGTCATCAGTAAAATAGTGTAAAAAAAAATTCTACATTGTAAATGGTATCTTAGAAATAATGGAACATTTACCGACAGACTTTAGGCAAGAAAGAACAAAATACAACGAACGTCACGTACATACAGTTGTCAAACATTATAGCTATAGTAAAACGAGGATGTTTATTAGAGCGCGATCCACCCAGTTCCGGGAAATCCAACATTTTACATGTTTTAAGAGTATTCTTGAGGTCAGAGAGTTGTATCATTTTAACGAACTCTGGTTTCAGCTTTCGGAGGTAAATGTGCGATTATTTTCATGCATGATGACGCAATTATAATTCTAAAATAGAAATTGTTGGGTTTGGTATTTAGTTTTACAATAAAAATATTTTGTTAAGAAATAAATTAATAATAAGAAAAGAACATTATCATTATTGTAAGATCGGCAATGCACCTGTGATACTGTTGGACGTTAAAACTTTATTCCGTGTAAATACTAAACATAAATAAATATATCGCCTCTGTGGTCTAGCGGTCCGACGGACTTGACTTCTTGAAGTCCCGGGTTTGATTCCCGGGTCGGACAACATAATATAAAATGTAGATTTTTAATTTTCCATTAAAAAATATTGTTGCCCGGGAATGGATATGTGTCCGGTTAACGATAGGCCTGCCACCTATCCCACTGTGGAACTAAGTGTCTTAGACTAGTCGTGGGTGCCTTGGTTGTGACTCTGCCTGCCTCTTCGGGAATATTGGCGCGATAATACTTTTTTTTAATACTAAACACCAGGAATACTTGCCTGTTTGCCTTCGCTTCTATAAAAAAAAAACAAGCAACGTACGGTTTCCAACACCGTTACAACTAGTTCATAAAAAAATCAATAACTCTTACGTATGTACTACTTAGAAACACACACACACACACACACACATACATACACACATACAGATAGACACTGTAGATTATGTGTAGATTACGTACTCTACAGTGTGTACGTTGTACATACGTATAGATTTTGTAGAGAAACATGAGGTCTTTAAGCACAGTTTTTACGTTTGTAAAAGTCAGGATATCATTTGAATACTTATTTTTTAGTTTCTTGATTGAAACAGTTGATAGTGAAATAAAAACGAAACTATCATATGAGAATTGTATAATCTAATTTCCAAAACCGTTACAACTCATTATAGGTCAAAAGAACTCTACAACTGAATTTACACATACACACGCGCACACATATACACACATTCCAGTTTGTAAATTTAAATCAAGCCAGCGTGTTGTTGAAATTAAAACATATTTTTTAAATTTATTTAAATCAGTAGCAATTGTATAATAACGAAAAAAATATACGAGATTCTAATCTCGTATATTTTTTTCGTTATTATATTTTCGTGATCTAATTCCAAAAACAGTGACAACTAGTAATAATTCGCAACAACTCTACTACTGAAACTACGCGTGCCACAGACACACACACACACACATTCAAATTCGATTTTAGTCAGTTTGTAATCTAAATTTAAACATATTTTTGAATGAATGTGATAATAATAATATCAAACAAGGAACCTGCAATCCAATTCACAAGACCGTAACAATTCGTGTTACGTCGTAACGAATACTGCTGTAAATATAAGGAATATCATTATTCGCAGCTGTCGCTGATTTTAATTTCCTGCACACGACCTGCAGGCGTTAGGTGCGAAGCGATTTATTTGAGAAATAAATATGGCTGTGGCTTAATGCGTTCCCTCGTCAGGGCCTTGGGAAACTTAATACTTCACGTTATTTTATTACGAAATACATTCGTCTTGCTTGTTCTGCAATAAAAATTTATATGTTGAAAAATGGGAGTTATGTACTAGACTGGCTGGCTGGCTGGCTTAATATAATAACTGAAAATAGACCATTAATAAGGACTTTCATACAAACTTTCAACCCCTGTTTCACCCCCTTAGGGGAAGAATTTCCAGAAACTCATAAATACGTATCTAGTCATTTTTTAAAAAAATAACGGTCTTCCATGCAAACTTTTAACCCCTATTTCAACTCCTTAGGGGAATAAAATCCAGAAACGTTTAAATACGTATCTGCTCATTTTTTATAAGTAGCTTTAACGTAAAGTTTTATGTTTCTAATCTAAAAAATGATGAATCCCATATAAACTTTCAACCCCTATTTCACCCCCATAGGGCTAGAATTTTCAAAATTCCGTCCTTAGTGGATGTCTACTCAATAAAACAATCGTACTCACCAAATTTCATGGCTGTAACTCTAACAGTTTTTGCTCTGCGATGATGAATCAGTCAGTCAGGACATGTTATTTTATAAATATTATTTTTGAGTTTTTTTATTCTATTATTGCAGTCAGCCATAACTATAGCGCTGTAAAGCAGCCCGCCTAGATTCGTACGAGCACCTTAAGAGCTCCTACCGTAATTGGATTTGAATTAAGATTTTTTCTGGAACATGTGACAAACGAGCAGGCGATTCACCTGACCGAAAGTGATCTTAGCCGGCCACAAACAACTGTAGCACCAGGTGGGAGTGCTCTCGATTGTCGTGTACGGTATTGGATGGAAGACACCGTCGACTTAAGACTAGGCCTATGATAGCCGGTATAAAATAATGTCTCAACAATCTCACTTCTGTTTACTTTTCTTTATTTTCTATGTTTTTTTCTTTTGCTGTTTAAAACAAACTTAATGCATTTTTCTTTTCTTCTTTTGTCTTTATAATTAACAACACTAAAATTGAAAGTTTTATAATCATACTCAAAACCCAAGTACTACAACAAAGGACCGTCTTGACCATGTCAAGTTTGAAACAAAAATCCGGAGTTCATTCGGTCCATCTTTTCAAAAGTTATAAAGCCACAGACACAGAAACACATACACATGCACACTTCATACTTATTACACCCTTTTTTCCGTGGGGGTTAAAAATACACCGCCCAACTCTAACACAAAGTATACTTTCGCAAGAACTTCATTAAATAAGTAAATGTTAAATAGAACTATACTTTATTGCAATTTCACGATAATTAAATCCTTACTTAAATACAAGTTACAATGATATTTTACAACGTTGTTGCTAAGTAAATATAAAGTTCCTCTTCAATTAAATACCCTAATAGAGCTTTGGACCATCGCTTTCCAGCGCACAAAATAAGTACACAAGATTAATTGTCCCCTAGCGACCAACAGTTCAACGGAAGTGCATCCATGTTGGCCACTCGCCGCCATTTTGCGCTTCCTGTTTACAATAAGGCAGCGCTCGATCTTTAAATTTATACATAACTTACAAAGATAAAACAATGGTTTTGTAAATTACATTTTATGCAAATAGCCTACAAATTTGTATTTGTCTATTAATCGTTTTTATTTATTAAATAAGCAATAAAGGGATCGATACATCTATTTGTAATGTTCTGGTGACCTACTTGGAACCAAACGGTATTTCCAAACGGATACAAGTTTGAAATTTTCAAGGAAAGAACATAATTACTCCTCCCTGTTATAGAGGGCAATGTATCTGTGATTAAAGTACTTCTGGTATTTCGAATGTTGTTGGTGACGGTGATCACTTACAGGTGTCGCACATGCCAGTATGTCTCCTAATTTGAAAAAAAAGATAAAAAAACGGAATGTAATTGATTATTTCAAAAATAAACTCAAGTAAGTATCTTCACGCCCATATCCCGAATAGGTAGGCACAGGCACAACTACTCACGACTATCCGAAGACACTAAGTCCCACAATGTGATAGGTGGCAAGCCTATCGCGAACCGGCCACTATAAAATTAATTAATTAAAAGTAAGAAACTTTCAAGAAAAAAAAGACAAAATAAACTTAAAATTCTATATTTTAGACCATTTATCGAATCTTATACAAAACCTAGTATTAACGCTTTTATCTATGCTATTTGTAGCTAATCGAGTCAATCATGCTAATTCTTTGCCCTGGAGTTTTTCACATTGGTAACGAGATAATAATAAATAATAAATAAATATCCCTGGACATATCACACAAATTGAATCTAACCCCAAAGTAAGCAAATTATATGCTTGTGTTATGGGTGTTAGTCAACGATACTGATACATACAAATACTTAAATAGGTACCAGAATAAATTTAATAAACACCCAGACCCGGAAATGCAGACATCCAAATGTTCATCACACAAATGCCTGCCCCCGTCGGGAATCGAACCCGAGCCTCGCTGTTGGTCGATGTAGCCAGGCAAGTACTCCAACCACTCGACCAACGAGGGGGAGATAAATTAATTTATTGTGTCTTAATAATTTATTTTGACTCGTTATATTTTTTACATCTAAATATAAAATCGGGTGTAAATGTTAACTCTATTCCCTACTTACGATTTGATGATATTACTACATTTTGTTTCAAAAATGTTTGTCTTTTGAAATGACCGGTGATCATAGATATTAAATGCAATTTCGCAATAATAGTATGATGCAACAAAATGAGTTTACAACTACAACATTCTTTGACAATAATCTATATGAATAGAAAAAATATTGCTAGTTACACTATATACAACTCAAGAATGGCTGAGGTGATTTAGCTGAAAATTGATGAGGAGGTAGTTTTGAACCAGGAGAAGGACATGGGATACTTTTTATCCTATTCGATTGTGAGGCAAATGGAAAAACAACATTTTAATTTTTCCCATACAAACTGAACGGGTGGAACGAAGTTCGCGGGAACAACTAGTATTTTTACTAATCAAATTTCACCTGCTGTAAATTTAAAGAACATCTAGTAAATATGTTCACAGTACAGTTTCGTTATGCAGGTTCTACTAACTATTAATTAATGATATTAACATGATGTACTAATATTACCGTTAACACATAAAAGAGCACATAATTACTTATATTTTAATTCTAGTAAAATCTGCAAAACTTTACTCTAATTTACGCTATCCGTTCAAAATTTACAACAAAATGTACAACATTATTAATTAATAGAGTGTAACAGCATTATTAATTAATTGAGTATAATTCAAATCCTCTTGATTGTCTCATCTTAATTTAATTTTTAAAGGAAAAGAGGAAACCATCTCTGTATCACGACCTTCATTTCAATACACATTATAAAAATGCATCTATTTTTGGTGGAGTAATAGCTTAGCCAAGATATAAATATATATATATGAATTGAGGATCTTTTTTTATACAAGAGGAGGCAAACGAGCAAGTGGGTCACCTGATGAAAAGTTTTCACCACCGCCCACGGACATATGCAACATCAGGAGTATCACAGATGCGTTGCCGACCTTTGTCCAAAATTTAATAATTAGTAATATTCAAGAAAATAAGTTAATAAAAGAAACATATTACAATATTTTTATTAAATGAGAGATATTACTCATCAGTCATTATCTCTATCAAAACTGACAACGAAACGTAAAGTCTAATGAACCCTTAATATATTTCAAACGAAACCACGAACAAAAGCAAAATAAATTAAGCAAGCTCATATCATGTCATGTGATAAAAAACGCTGAAACGAAATAAAGCGGAGTGACAACTTGTGTACCTCCAGTCTGCGTCTGAAGTCCTTGCAAATGACAGCACTCACCCCCCTACTTCCTTCCCTTTTGCACTTACCTCCTCACGCCCTCTCAAACCAATTTCCACTTTCACACAGCGTATTAAAAGCCATTCTCCTTTGGAAGTAAGTGCCACTTTAACAGAGTCTTTAAGTCTTAAACTTAGACACACTTAAGATGGCTCAATAGATTTTTTTGCATATCTTTTATTGGAAACTACGGTGTAAAGAGTTAATTGTTTTGAAGTTAGATTGATTGAAGTTTGGAAGTGGAACGATTTATTTTGGAAATGCATTTTTTCTCTTTATTAAGACAGTCCCCGTCTTTATTAAGATTTTTAATCTAGCAGCCTAAGATCTATGTATTAGGATTGTCTGTCTCCTATGTCAGTTATTACTATTAAAATATATTGTTTAAAACGTTAATTTTAACCTCCCAGGGTGCTGATAATGTATCTAACTTGCCAACTCAAAATGGGAAAGTGTACATCAAATGACGTCATTTGATGTACACTTTCCCATTCCCATTAGTGTTTGCTATCTCTATTGTATTTCTGTTGGTCACTGGAGATAGCATATATGTACAACACGTCATTTGGCAGCTATTTGATGTACACTTTTCCATTTTGAGTTGGTCACTGAGTTGCATAATCTGCTCCCAGGTCTTTTTTAGGAGTATACAATTTCCAGTAGTATTACTACTAACTACTATATAGCTTCATGTTCAAAAGTGAAACAAACATTCGTTCGTTTGCCATTTATTAAGGATCCATCTCGACCTCTTTAATACACGTCACTGTGTAGCTCTGTACCGTAAATCACGTTAACGTACGGGGTACGGGACGTAATATATCGGAAATGCAAAGTTTTTAAAGCCATTTATCTAGTGGACAACAGCATCATCCAATTTTCTCGATAATAACATGTTTTTGCATGAGGAATAAAAATGCGTTCAATTAAAATCTTTATAGGTATATTTGTGTGCGTGTGTATGTCACTGAGCTCCATCTAAACGACTGAAGCGATTTTGATGATTTTTTTGTGTGTGTTTAAGAGGATTCGAGAATGGTTTAGATTTACAATTTTCACCACTGGGAAATAAATATCTTTTATTTATTTTTTTATTTGTAATTAGACGTTGATTTTTTAATGTTTTACATTGGATCCGGCAGACTGCGCTACTATCGGAGGATCAAATATTAATAGTATCTGTTAATGTCATGAGATACGAAGTTTGCAGGGTCGGCTAGTCTTTATACATAAATGAATCCTCATTTCGCGTGGTCATCGCATCGCACCTGGATGGGTGGACTTATTGTGCTATTTATTTTTGTTATGTTCGTTACTGTTGGAAGGAGGTTCTTATGAAAACAAAACCTGGGAACAGGGAATGGATAAATGAACTTTTTTTATACACACTTAATAGGCTACTAATGTCAAGCTATACGAAGTTCACCGGGTCGGCTAGAATCCAACAAAAATCTAATAAAACCTCAAATTTTATTATAATTAAAATATATTAATCGTCTCATATCTATATATATATAAAACAATGCCACTTTTTGTTGTAATTTTCGCTTTGTTCAGTTAGTGGATGGTTTATGTGAAGTTTGCATAAAATCGGTAGAGCGGTTCTTCATTTATCACATTTTTGTAACAAATTAATTCAATAAATGGCGGACCATTTTGTTAATGGGTATTTTTCAGTCAAATTGAAACTTTTTTCAGATGGAGATTGTGTTGTCATATTAAAACCTTTTTCAGATGTTTTTTGAAGTTATACTTCTTTTGGTGCGTTATGAAAAAATGATAATTGTAAATTTTTACGATGCGCGCGCACACCGTCACGAAAAACCGACATGATGAAGTTAGCTATAGATAACATTTTACTTTTTCAAAAAAAGGTACCAACAAAGTAAAAGTAAGGATATCTACGTATGTTTGCGTGAAACTGACAACTGTATTCACAATATTTCATTATTTCTATGGTTAGTGTCATTTTGTCTACAAATGTAAAATAAGGCAAAAGATAAAATTTTTAAAAAGATTTCTATCTTATTACGCCGAAGAAGTATAACTTCTAACGCGTGTACATAAGTACACACACAATTTTTTTTCTTTTTTGTTTTGTTGTGTTATGTCATTCATGCGACCATAAACGAAGCGAAACACGTACCGGGCCGCTAGTACGCGATATAAATGAATGCAGGCTGGCAGATTATCTAAACATATTTGCCATATCTAAATTAGTCAATTTATCCTATTTATATTGTACTAGCAGTTTCACGCGGCTTCGCCTGCGTAACTTGGTTTCTACTATACCAATTTTGATGAAACAAAGCCTATGTCACTCGTGGATAATGTAGCTTTCGAATGGTGAAAGAATTTTTAAAATCGGTCCAGTAGTTTTTGAGCCTATTCATTACAGCCAAACAAACAAACAATCAAAGTTTTCCTCTTTATAATATTAGTATGATAAATGCGAAAGTTTATAATAATTAGTGGACGTTTGTTACTCTTTCACGTAAAAACTGCTGGATGGATTTAGATAAAACTGTACAGGAATATAGCATATACATCAGAATAACACATAGCCTATGAGTGTATCATTAATTTAAAATGTACTTCAGCACACGAGCGAAGGTGCAAGTGGAGGTTTGTGAAAATATAAGTCTGTATGACTGACATATAATAGTTAAAATAAATAAAACTGTATACTTTCGAACTAAATATATATCTAATTTATTTATACGAATTTAAATTATGAACAACAAAAGAAGAATTAAAAAGTTTAACGTGTTGCCGCGGGCTATTAATAGTCGATATAACATTCGTTTGTTCTTTTGTTATTTATTCTTAACATGTACAAAATATTTAATAAATGACAAACAGCTCTAGTATGCATAAATGTGTTTTTTTGTGACATTGAAAGGCAAACAAGCAGACAGATTTCCTGATGGTAGGAATTAGGAAATTCACGCCGCCTAGAGACACCAAAGGTGATAATGGTTGGTTTGTCAACCTGAGGCCGGGATGTTAGGCCTCGAGCAAAAGTAAGTTTACCGGCTACCTTACCCTCCGAACCGGAACACAGGCAGCGGTACCAATCCGGGCGAGTCGCTGTGAAATTCTACCACATAGTAAGTGTAAGTAGTAGTGTTTATCGTTAAAGTTCAGACATGCAGTAAAGTGACGTTTAAAAATTATAGCCTGTTTTAATTTTAATTTAGGAAACGAGCAATTATTAAAGCGAAGTGCTCTCCCAACCCAACCCTGTATGTATAACCCAACCTGCCTACATAAGGTTTTGGTTTTGAATAAAAGTGACATCATGCTTATAAATAACTGAAATGAAAGAAGGTTTTTTAAAAGCAGCCACAAAGTTTCTTACAAGAGTTTAATACTATCTTATTAATATTGAAAATGCGAAAGTTTGTCTGTTTGTTTGTTACTCCTTCACGAAAAAGATTAACACATACGATAGATTTTATCATGAAATAATGTTCCTGTGGGCCCACATGGGCAACGCCGCGGGCAACAGCTAGTAATCTTTATGTTCAAACAAGTTAAGTAGTTATAAAACTTCCACTGTGCGACTTTATATTCTCTTATTTATATCATTAGATTAACGATTATACCAAAACGTTGTTGACCAACACTATATACACACTAGGAACGGAAACTAAGGATAGCAGTGGACAGATATGGATGTATTTCCGCTGGCCGGCCATGGCGAGGTGTCGATTAATCTTGCACATCTAGTGTACCGCGCCCGAGCTTTCCAATTCTATTATAGATGCCACTAAATGGCTTGCCCTATAGACGCGTATACATCACTAGTAATTTAAAATCTTTCTTTCTAAGGTATAAGTAACCTATATTACTAATAGCAATTATTTAATATATTAAGAATGAAAGTCATGTATATCATTTTTTATAATATCGGAAGGCACACAAGTAGTCGGATTTCCAGATGACAACAAAGGTGGATATGGTGCGCTGGCAAACTGAGGCTGGATAATAGGGCTGCTCGAACAAAAGTACGTTTACCGGATGCGTTATCCTCAGACGTCCAACACGTCAACGGCAAGCACTGGAGTTTTGCTAAAAGGTACAGATAAGGCGGCGGTGCCAATCCGGGCGAGTCGCTGCTAAACTGTACCACTAAGTCAGATGTCACGGTGTTAATGACGTTAAGTCTATGCCTTTTACGAGCTGCCTGGCAGGAAGGCAGATGATCTATTCAGCAAAGGAAAAGTTAAAATTTAGATTTTCACTAACTGATAGTTACTGGTGGTAGAGTGCCGTGCAGCAACGTGCCCGGATAGGCATCCACCGCTCTACCAATTCCTTCCGCCACAACGGCTTTTGTCATGTTTCGGTCTGGTAAGGTAGTCGGTAGATTCGCATCTTAATAAGCCTAACACCCCGGCCACAGGACAGCGACGCACCTGTAACATCTATGTTGTCTATAGGCCACGGTTATCTCTTCCCATCAGGAGAGCCGTGCGCTTGTTCGCTGACCTCTCACACAAAAAAATATTTAAATATGTCACCCCGAAACACTCTGGGTGCAAACGTCTCCTTAACAGTAGAGTTCGTACAATGTTTGATGGCGCCAGCGCGAGTCTTTGTACCAAGATTGTATCTAAGCTGGTGTTGAGGCCTTTATCTCGAAGCCTATGCTCTAATTCATGCCCTATAAAATATTCTTTAGATATCAGATTCTAATAAATTATGACTTCGGTTTTAAATTTTAAACTTATAAAATATCGTTTAACCATATTATGACCTCCTAGAAGTTGATTTATAATTATTCTTATTATTATTGTTATATTTTTTATTGAATTTCGTGTGCAAGTCAAATTAGTCAATTTAGTGGCATTTTGTACAATTTCCCTATGTGAATTTTCAAGTGAAGCAATTTGTGTATAGTGTATTTCTTACTTCCAATTAATGCACTTAAATAAAAAAGCCACCGCTTTATTCAAGAGCCTTGCATGAATTCTATGACAAGGACTAATTTTGAACATTTAATGCAATTTCTCACTGAACTCAGAGACGACAATTAACATTTAATCTATCATTGAGTCAAAATTTTGTATTGATGGCAACTTAATGACTGATTAAAATTTACATTGCTGAATACAGCCGTTAGAGTTTAAAATTTTACTTGGAAGTACCCAAAAAGCTTATACATTGTTTATGTAACTTGACAAATGCCCCGAGGCTTCCACAAAATGAAAGGTAAGCTTTCCCTTTTTATTTTAAATGAAGAAAAGACGTTCTTAAAAGGTGCTGTAAACAAGAGTAAATAAACTTCTAGCCTTATTACATAGAATTTTAGTTTTATTATTTTAGTATTATCTAATACAGATCCATCCTTGACCCAAATGTAACTTCCATGAGGCCAAGACCAACGACAATGCTAATCCAATAAGCTTTTCTTGTTAAGTACGTTTTCACTTTTGACCGCGAATCCACTTGAAATTAGAATTTGTCATTTTGATAAGAACTGTAAAAATATTCTTTATGTATCAGATTTTTCGTAATTATGACTTAAGTGTTAAGTAATATTGTTATTTTAGGAAATATTGATATCAATCATCAAATATTTAAACGTCAATTTCATTATTCATTTATTTATTTAAAAAAAACTGTCTTTTCACCCTTCAGCAGATTTCTCTCAAGTTTGGTCTATTTTCTTCTATTAAAATGAGAATTTAACGTAAAATCGTATTAAAATCAATCAAATGACAAAAATTCTGAAAGAAAAGTGTAATTACTTGACATCACATAGTCGAATCCATATGCGATGGCTTGATGTTCAACTAAACAGACGAAAATATGAAAATAATAAGTCATAAATGTTTATACGCAATTATTATCCGCCATTTCGAAAACTCGTATGTGTGTCCCTTTAGTTTTGTGGCCATTTCAAAAAGGTCACGAAACTTATACACGAACGGATAAAAATGCAACGCGATTGTATGGAAAAATCTCAAATACATTTATGTCATTGGTCTCATAACAGCCTGCAAAATCACTTAAGTCCTTAAGCAGGATGCTCTTGTGGCTAGAACCTACTTCAGTGGGCGATAACCTCTACGTGCTCAAGGAAAGTTTTCATTGAAAAGGTTGCTCACAATGCATCATGAAGGCAATATTTTTTAAAGGTTGGTAAGCATTATGGCGCGTCATGACCGGATGCAAACTTATGTTAGGGTCAAGGGTAAAGATCTACTGCTACCAAAAGTTATTGAAATATTATTATGACGCGTCATGATCTGATGGAAAATATATTTAGACCATAAAAGGTTGAAGATTTAAAAATGTGAATGTAGTAAGGTGGAGATGTATTACAATAAAAAAGTTTTTGAATTATGATTATGACGCGTCATAATCTGATGTTTTATGTTGGGGTCAAGGACGAAGGACACCTTCATCTTAGTAAAACATAAAAGATTAGCATTACGACATGTCATGATATTATGATAAATATTAGAGTCAAGGGTGAAGACGTGCCAGATAGAAAGTTACGTTAAGGTCAAGAGCAGAGATGCCCAAAGCTGGGAAATCTTACTGGATCAACATAATGATTGATAAAGGAAACTTATTGAAAGCGAAATTGGGGTTAAAATTAGAGATGTACTAAAGAAAGGAAAATATAAAAATAAAACAAGTGTAATTGCTCTAGTGTGGTATCTCAAAGATATTGCTACATTTTTGCTTTTCTCTTTTTCTATTTCTGTTTGTCCTTCGTTAAGTCTAAAAAAGCTTAGACGTTAAGTTGACACCAACCCAATTGCAGTAAATTTCCCATTAACATTATTTGATTTGGACTAAAGCTGAAGGTGCATAGCACAGATAATTATTCCAAATAACTATTAGGGGCTCAGAACGTATCCCAAATATTTCCCTGAAACACTTCAAATAAAAAAACCTGTTTTATGGTTTGATGATCTATTACTTTTTATGGCAAACTTCGTTTCACCCGTTCAGTTTTGTATGGGAAAAAATAGTTCTAGCAGTCGAACGGGATAAAAGGTCCTATGTCCGTCTCCTAGTTGTAAGCTAGCTCCCCGTCAATTTTCAGCAAAATTGCTTTATCCTTCTTGAGTTATAATTAGAGTAACCAACACGACATTCTTTTATATGTATAGAATTATAACATTTAATGAAATTTGATGGATTTATGTTTAAAGACTAAGAAGATTAAATGAAGCTATAATTAATAATAATTTGTAATCACTATATAGTTTAAAACAGTCGCTAAAAGTCTCTGTCTCTATGTCCCTTTGTATGCTTAAATCTTTAAAAGATTGCAACAGATTTTGATTATTTTTTTTAATAGATAAAGTGATTGAAGAGAAAGGTTTATATGTACCTACCTATATTTTATAACCGTGCGAAGCAGGGGTAAGCTGCTAGTTTTAAATAAAGGTAACTTAATTAAAACTAGGAAAAAAGCTTAACTAACAGTTTTTTTATGTATGTTTATATCTCTTTCCAAAAACGAAATGAAATTCCCAAATCTTTGCGTTCGTTTAACATTTTCACATACTAAGAAGCATATTTCAAAGGTAAAATGAGGTTTTAAAGGTAAGGAAGTAGGATGCAGTGCAGTGCACAGAAAATTAAATCAGTGCCATCTTCCTTGCTTGCATAATCCTTCCCCTTTCACAATTTTACCGCTTAAGAAGCGCTTTTAAGTGCTTTTGGAATTACTTTAAATTATCGTCTCTTGTAGTAGTTTCAATGCATGTGATATTCGTTGAATTCAAGTTATCCTTTCACAATATATCTGTTACAGTGTGGTCTGCGTTATACTATGTTTTACGAATTAGTTAAAGGCATTTTAGGATTCAGAATACAGACCTGAAATCGTAAAAATAAAAAAGATAAAAAAATAACTAAATTAAAACATTGTAGCTAAAAAACCAGCGCTCTCCGCTGTAACCCATACGTCGCGCGCAGTCATTGAACTTAATCAAGAAAGTATGAAATATTAAATTGCAGAACGTGTACTAATTTACTTATTTTAAGCCAATTTTTTATTTTTTATTTTTTCATTGTTTCTGTAAAACGCAAAATATCCAATTACAATTTAGAGCACTATTGTGTAAAGAACCTTATATGTATATATTAAAGCTATGCAAAGTAAAATGTTCAACATCGAAATCGTTTTTACAGTCAGTGTTTTTTTTCTAGACATTAAAATAAATTAAGTGATTTACAGGCTACAGCCCTTAAATTGACGTTTGAAATTAAGGCGATTTAAAGAAATTTCTCAAAAAGTCTCCTATGAAATCTAACATCAGCTATGCGAGAAAAAGGTTTACCACAACGATTCAGTCATTTCAAAGAACGCACGTACAATAATTATACCTCATCCCGTTAAATACTTAATAAAATGACTATAGTCAGTGGACTATTTCATACACAGAAAAGAGGCCTAAAATCCCACCCTTTGCTAGCAACATTCCATTCCCTCTTGGTGTCCATGGGTGACGTGTATTTTTTACCATCCGGTAATCCATAGCCTAAAATGGTATAAACATTATTTGTAAGTACTTCACGTTTATTTGAGTTGGAGTGATGGGAAAGAATTGATTGGTCAAAAGAGTGTACTTCCGCAACTTACTCAATTAATTTGGGCGGACAGTGATCCGGGCCCCTTGATCACCTTACTGCGACGTGGTTTCTCAATGGGGAGGGATCCAAAACGAGTAACTATCATTGTGTCTACTATATGCCACCAAACCTTGTCTTTTTGCAAGCAATTACACGTAGCAGGCGGATTAGCAACAATTAAGCGCAGCAAAACTGCAAAAACCGACTCTTAACTACTAAAGCTATTGGCACTGTGACAAAAATCAAGAATACTACTACGGCTTGTTACTAAACTAAGTAGGTACATTAAATCTCTTGCGTGAAAAAGTTTACCGGGTAACCTACTCTCCAAAGGGAAACACGATAATAAATAACACCAATCTGGTAAGCGTTACTAAAATATACCATTTAGGTAAAGACACGGTGTTAGCGCTTATTTTACATTTATTTAATAAAAATCACCAAAAGAGCCATTTTTTTAATAAGCAGATAAAACGTCTAAGCATCAGATAAGTTCATAGATTTAAGTACTCCTACTATATTATTTACTACTGTTTTAGTAACTAGTGTCACTACTTCAAAGTTCTCAATTTATGTCTAAAATCTTTGTATGTGTAAAACATGTGTGACAAATGATTTTAAACTTTAATTGTTGGGTATTATTAACATTTTTAGTTATTTATACGGTATACTCACGACATATTTTGTTTTATTTGTCGATATTTCGGCCTAGTGAGTTGTCGTGAGTATCCCGTATGAATAATTAAAAACGTTAATGTGACAAATTTCGCTCTATTTCTATCGATCTCTTCTATCTATTATATCTGACCCTTTTTGTGAGGCCCAATAGTGCGTTGCGCTGCGTTGCGTCGCATCCGCGTCGTTGCAACGAAATTTGTGGATTAGATATCAAATGGAAAGCGAAGTTTTATCAGGTTACTGAAAATATGGTTCAAAAGAAATGACTGATCAAATCCGACCAAAATAAAAAGTAATTAATTTGAAGTAAGTCCGAAAGCTACACGTAAAATGGACGTCACAAACACAAGAACTCAGCATTTTTTCAGGAATATTGTGTGCGAAAAGAACGTTGATAAGATACGAGGGTCGTTGAACGTTGAATGGGTGTGACCATTAGAACTAACGAGCCGGGACAAAATATCCTGACAATGTCCATCCTGCGACATACGCCATTGTAACTCGGTAATTGCTGTGTGAATAAATTTGGGTGAAAAGATTTATCTAGATTATAAGAGTTAGACGTTGTTTTAAAGCTAGCTGTTATTCAGCTATTCTCAAGTGCATCACTGGGACAGTAACCTGGGGGCAGAGCCGGATGTAGAGGTCTGGAGCCTAGAGGCCTTAGGACAACAAGGGAGTGGACAACAAGAGAGCCCCATCCTCAAATTTTTGACACGTAAAATAATTTTTTTCAGTCGAGTTTTCTACTAATATTTCAGAAATAAAGTCATGTTTGTAAAAATACTTTACGTAAAGGTAGAACAGTGAAAAAATTATTATAAAAGAAAAATATGTTTACTATCACCAGATTTTATGGATTTTATGGTCATGATATAGGTATATAACATATGAATAGAGCGTGAGTTGTGTCAGTTTTGTCTTGGCCATACTATTGAATTAAACATTTAGAACGAAAATAGAATGTTACTTTTGTGGCCAAAACATGAATCAATTCTCGTGCAAGAATATCTAAAGCTTTTTGTATGTGATATCATACCACAGTTCAAATATGAATCAGTATGGAAACTACCTACAAACATTCGAAATGGCACACTCACCCAAAGTAGCGAGTGCTGCATCGAAACGACTCGTCACATTGTTATTTGTTTCAGCGATCTTTTTAAAAATGCCACGACTATATATTCCTCTTTCGCTGTGATTATCGAACCCATAAGATTACCTAGACATATAATTTATAAACCAGGGCTTGAAATACCCGTATTTTTGGGAACCGGTAGTACTAATAGCATTGAAGCAATACCGATACCAAAGGCTGTACTGTTTATACCGGTACCAGACTTAGTATCGTTACTGTTAGTTTAAGGGGTTTTCTACTGTTACTTGTTCAATAATACCGGTACAAGAAAATATATAACGTAGCATTTTTTCTTCAATCGATGATTCCTGTTCCTTCATGAGAGATTAAATAATACCTGAAAAGGAAAATTGGCGACATCACACTTGTATTTAACGGATACCTTTATTTGATACCGATTTTTATCAGTACTTGGAGTGTACCGGTACTTGTGAGATACAGGTATCGGGTCGGTATCGGTATACGAAGTACCTGTACCCACTTTGAAACCGGTATCCAGGTATCGAAATGGCAAAAACCGCTAAATACCGGTACAAAATCTGTGATTTTGGTACCGGTTCCAAGACTTGTTATAAACTACGTAGATATTGCAATTCCATTAATTGATCACAACAGTTTACTGTTAAATGCTAAAATAAAAAACAAATAACATGACACCCCTATTGCTTCAATAAAGTGTAGGTAAGTATCAACTGGGCTTAGCTAAACTTTCCCTACTATTCCATATTTGCTTTTAATTATTTGTCCCTTTGAATGAATAAATGAATGAATACACTTTATTATGCACCAAGATTTACAAAAAAATACACACTTTTTCACTTATAATAATATTTCACTTAGGTGCACAAAGGCGGTCTTATCGCTTCAGAGCGATCTCTGCCAGACAACCTTAGGGTGAAGGAGATAATTTAAGTTATTTAAAAACTAAGGTAGGGCTTCATA
>NJDD01001302.1:203134-215954 GCA_002245505.1 Calephelis nemesis | reverse complement strand
TAATAAAATATATTTTTTTTACACTTTAACAATTGATTCAAAACCAGAATAAGCAGCTCATTACTCTTTACACACCAGCTCCGGAGACACTTGACATCACCCACGGATAGCACCCCATCGATTTTTTTTTGTTATAGGAAGGCAAACATGCAGGCGGATTTCCTGATGGTAAGAAATTCACGCTGCCTAGAGACACAAAAGATGGTAATGGTGCGTTGCCAATCTGAGGTCAGGTGTTAGGCCTCTAGCTAAAGTAAGTTTACCGGCTACCTTACCCTCCGAACCGGAACACGTCATGACGTTATGGCGGCAGGAATAGGTAAGGCGGTGGTACCAATCCGGGCGAGTCGCTGCGAATCTCTACCACCTAGTCAGATGTCACGGTGTTAGTGATGATAAGCCTATGGTCGCCTTTTACGAGCTGCCTGGTAAGAAAGGCAGATGGTCTATTCTGCAAAGGAGCCGGGACCAACACGGGGAAAATTCTGTCACGGGGATTTTGTCGTCGAATGTCAACCTAGGTCTCCCCCACCTACATCCGTCCACATCAACTGTGGCCTTGGTCCACATTTGCTGTGTATAACTGTAATGTCAATTATTCATCTGCCATTTTTAACTGACTGAAAAAGGAGGAGGTTGTGTGTTCGACACCAATATTTTTAATAAAATATGTTAATCGATTTCTCCATAATTTTTGTACCGATTATATTTTTTGTTTATTTGAAACAGAAAACCCGTGAGTGTAAAAAAGATTCAAACCGTAGAAAATACGTAATTTTTGTATAACTTATGTATGGAAGTCGAAATAGATTTTCTGCAATTTTACTGCGCTTATTTTTTTTCCACATAGCTACACAACGATGTCCTTTCACATTATTGCACAATTTTTTTTCAATCCCACTCTCTATGTCTCTAATCTCACTGTAGCAAATGCGATCTGCGGGCACAACAACACAGATTTACCTAAATGTTTAAATAAAAATAAAGTATTTTTTTATGTTTAAATAGATAAATAATATTTATTTTCTCTTTGTTTCAGGCGTGGACGATACACACAAATTCCTGGGAAATGAGACACACACTGATTACTTCAGATTACTATTAAGGGACGGAAATTACTTACTCGTCGGCGGAAGGTAAGCAATTAGTATTATTCTTAACATAATAATAAGGATGTCCAGGCCAAATATGTTTGTCGATATCCGGCTTCTAACATACAGAAATTTGATTCCAATTACAACGGATAAACATCAACGGATGTACGCTAATTTGGGATTATTATTTTCTTTTGTACAATATCTACGCGCCCAGATCCCCGAAAAAGTAGGCAGAGGTACTACCAGGGCGCTCAAGACCGAAAATTCTAAGTCCCACTACAGATAGGTAGTAACACCTTTACTAACTGAGTACATGTCCAGTCCCGGGCAATGATGCTATTTTTGTTAGAAAATTTGAAAAACATAACTATTGTCCGGGACCTCGACGTGGACTCAAGTCCTACACTACGTAGTACACATAACTTTATAATTTGTGTCCTACACTGGACCGCTATGCCACAGGCGGCGGTACAAAGGCGAACAGGAGGCGATACAAAGGAATTTCAACTAGCTGCACGTCTCAGTGTTAATATTTTTTCTAGGTAAAATAATTATAGCCTATGTCAACCACAGATAGTGTAGGAATTTACTAATAAAATATCTTTATTTAAATCAGTCTGCACTTATTAAAGCCTTTTTGATGCAAATAAACAACCAAGTCAGTTTCCTAGAAAATATATAAAATCTTAGTTATTTTATACTTTGTCTTGGTATTCTATACACTACCGAATGCAAAGTCGGTAATATAAATTAGATTAATTATATCTAGATATATATAAAAATGAAACCCGTTTTTCTTGGTCACGGCATCACGCATGAATGGCTGGACCGATTTCACTAATTCTTTTTTGTTGTATTTGTCATTATTAGGAGAAGGTTCTTAAGGAAAAAAAATTAAGAAAATCTCGCAGAAATATTGAAAAATATACATTTAATTTTGCAGTTCAAATTGAATAGATACTCATACGTAAGATAGGTCAGCTATACAAAATAAAGTAGTTTCTACTATTCTTCTATCATTCTATCATTGCTACGCTAAGGCGGTACGAAGTTCGCCGGGTCAGCTAGTATATTATAATAATATATATTATATTACCACAGTTGAAAGAATGCTAGAAATATTTCTAGAATGAATCGTTATCGAAAAGAAAGGAGCATGAGCGTTAGCAGCTGCCATTTGATAAGTTTAAGTTTGATTTAATTTACCCGATTTATCTTAGGATTAAATTATTCCAAATTAGTCATAAGTCATCATAGAAATTCATGTTAGGTGGCTTCCTTACTCAAGTAAATTTAGTGAGATTTTGCGGCATCAAGGAAATACACTAATTTTATTCAATGTGTACACGAAATTCAAAAATTAAGAAAAAACTACGTGCATAATTTCTTTCGATATCTCTCTCCCATTGGAGTGTTGTGACCACAGAAACAAATTACTCCTAGCAGAGTTTATGTGTGTCACTAACTCACTATTACTGTCTCCAGTACTGGCGTGTTTATAGTAAAGGGAACCTAATAAAAATAGATGATGGCAAGTCTTTGTGACATTTGGCACTCGATATTCTCTACCTATTCTTCAAGGGGCATGGCGTGATGATATTTATGAACAAAAAATCAAAGTTCGTTAAAAATTTACGTTGTATAAATAAGTCCAGATTTCTTTCCTATCCTATTTTAAGTGACTTAAAAGAATTTTGAGCAAAACTTTTAACGTAGATTTAATTAAGGAAGTTTTTCACGTACGTATCGGTATTTATTATTCAGTTCACCTGGCAAAGGCAAAGAAAAAGTATTATTTCCTTTATCAAAATTTTTTTGGTTCTCTATGACCGCAAGTCATAGCCATTCTAAATTAAAACAAAGCAAGGTTTTTGTTTTTTTTTAATTTAGTTAAATCAATTCAAAGTTTTTGCGTAGGGTTGTGAAGTGGAGTGAACTAAATTATATCTTTATTAGACACAAATACAAGCGAATTCTTGCAGTCACGTTAGGGAATACCAATTTAAAGATTACGATGAATTTAAATAGATAGTAACTCACCACTTCCATCTATGATATCGATACAAGACTGTCTATACTTCTTATGATATCGATACAAGACTGTCTTATCATCAGGAAATCCATCTGCTATCCAATCTCATAAAAATAAAACTGCAGTAACCATAATATTTCATTAAATTATAACCTACAAACCATATCGATGTCTTACCATATCAATGCAAAACATAGTTTTATTTAAATTTTCGCAACTGACATGTCTCTACAGCGGTGTATATTCAAACCAACCAACTTGTTATTTGTTTTTCCAACTCCACTCCAATTTGTACTAACTTGTACCTCTAACCACACGAGCTGAAGCTGTAAGAACATTTTGTATCCTCCCGCAAAGGCATAATCAAATGCACGTATTTGTATCTCTGTCTAACCTCTTAGTTTGATATTGTTGTCTCTCTTACATCTAGGTTTAAGGATTTTTGGCTTGTGTTTGAATGGAGGGAAGAAAACTTAAAAACACCCCACACAGCCTCCGGCATTAAGGCTGACTAGTGTTGGGAGATAATGTTATCGATAACCAGATATCTAAAACAGTTATAAATCGGTCAAAGTAAGTTTTATGTTCTCTTGAACAATTTCATTTAGTGTTTTGTTATTTTAAAACTAAATACGCTAAAAGTGCTTGGAAAATGGAAAACGGTAACCCCTAAATAACAAATTATATATTAAATAGAAGTGTAAGAGTGGTTTTTAAAAATCATAATGTCTATTGGCCAGATTACGTCAACACAACTTTTTGTTGATATTTGCTATGATACTTATTATTTTTAATTTATTCTCGTAAATATTTAAGTATGTCACTGTATTAGCATCTTAGTTCAAAAGCATTTTGTGTATTAGGGTATTGAATATTTTTACGGTGTATATGGACTTGGTATTTTATATCTTGTATGGCGCTCTCCATTGTATTTTTGGTATTATCTTGCTTATAATATGTAAAAGAAAACAAGCGACCAGATGTTGTAATCATAAAAACAGTCGTTTGTGTTGACATTTGTTATTATACTTATTATTTTATACGAAATGTAAGATATCGATACATTTTTCTTTACCCTATTGCTAAAAATATGGAGGGCGCCAGCAGATCCCCAAACAGTTTCAGCTGAAGATATCTAAGATATTTCTTTTTATATAGCATGATTAGAAAATACAAGCCAAATGCACCTACTACTTTGGTTATTCGATGTTAGTCGATTTTTTATATTAAACTATGCTAAATTAAACCTAAGCCAACACCGGTGTGGCAGTTATAATTTACGATTTTTAAGCAACTTTGAAAAACACCTTCTGTGTGTCAATCGATTTCTCGGTCATTTCTGAACCGAATTTGAAAATTAATTTTGTATTTGCTAGAACGTACTTCCGACTTCCGAGGTTATTCTATGGCGACCGAATTTGGACCTGATCATGGAATCCCCAAGGAATAGAGTAAAATGATTTATATGACTTTCTTATATATATAAGAAAGTCGGGTTTGTTACAACACTTATAACTCGAGATCTGCGGACCAATTTTCATAGTTTTTTTTATGGATTTATTTTCGCTCCGGAAAGCAGAATACACCTTAAAAACAATAAAAACAAAAAAGAATAATTATGAAAGATGAATCGTCTATATATAAAGTCGTTATAGTTAGGTTGAAACTTGATATACAGGTAGCTTAGAACCGGGAGAAGGACATGGGGTACATTTCATTCCTTACAACAGCGAGTAAACTAAAGCACCCGTCATGAGAAGCTATAAATTATGTAAACAAACATCTTTTACCAAGTATTTTCTTTTACTTCGAGACAACAATAAACTGACCATATCCAATCGAAATAAAAAAATAGACGGGTTATATGAAAGTAACAACCTATTTAATTTAGTCGGATCATATCTAACAACTGACGTTTGAGTGTCTTGGTACGGGGACGCGCCGGTCGCCGGGAATGCAAACCATCGGTTCGTCTTTTGGAAATAAACGCGTCATTCGAGTTTTGAATTTTTCATTGCTTTGTTAAAATCGCGGATTTGGTTGTTATTGTTAATTTTTTATCTTTTCGTTATCACTTTGTTATTGTTGTTAGTTTTGTTAATTGTTGCCTTAATTTTAATTTTTTTTATCCATTATTGTTATTGTGTATTAACGTGTAATGAAGCCAGTACCCAGTACACCTAAGGGAATCAATTTGCAACGAAAAAAATGTCAAAACATACATGATTTATTATACATATTTAAATTATTAATTAATTAAATATTAAAAAAATACTTTTATCTTTGAACCAAATGTTGTTAACTCCCGAACGTTTGTTTACATAATTTATAGCTTCTCATGACGGGTGCTTTAGGAAAAAGGGCATTTTAATTTTTCCCATACAAACTGACCGGGCGGAACGAAGTTCACCCGAACAACTAGTATTTAATAGAAATTATTATTACCGATTTAGATGAAACATGACTTATATTAAAGAAACCGTTTAGAGAAACGAGTCATTATTCAATGAGTTAATAATGAACAGAAATATGAAAAAAATGGTTTTTGGTTTAGTAGCGCCATAGTAGATAAATATGAAGCATCAAATATTTTTTTCTCTGCAATTTTTTTTGCCCGACTTATCTGCACTCTAAAGATAGTTCTTTTTGTCATTTTGGTTAAATAAAAAAATACTTAGTCGTCACTTATATCATAAGTAGAAAAAACTGTGTTTTTTTTGCAACGCACATTTTGTTCTGACGTCACAATGACTGAACTAATGAATTTTAACATAGAAATAAATTATATTTTGGAACACAGCTGTATTAAGTGGGGAACACTGTATTATATGTGTCCCATAATAGACGTTGATAAATAAAAAAAACCCTTAAAAACTTTTAAAATTTTATCTAAATTCGATCAAATAACTAACAATATATAATGGACAAATCGCACTCAATATGCAAATTCCAATTAACCAACGCAAACATGTCGGCAAGTTAAATAAGGATTTATGAAAATTTCGACAATATTTTCCCGCGATAAAGAGAAAATGGCGTCGCATAATTTGAAATATTCATTCGCTAGCGAAGTTTGCATTTCTTTCCAAATCAGATTTACATCACAACGGTCATGACTACGCCCAATGTAATTCCCATTTCTAGAACTTTCTGGGACATATTAAAGAGCAAAGAGTTTATAATAAAGCAGCTACGCATTTGTATATAAAGAAAGTTTTATAATATTCGTTCGATAAGGCACCACAGCTAAATGTTTAACTCAGTACTAGGAGGACAATTTATAAAATGTATTTATTTATTTAAATTTATCGCCTCTGGTCTAGCGGTCCGGCGTTGGACTTGAGATCTTGAGGTCCCGGGTTCGATTCTCGAGTCAGGTAAAAAAATATTAGAAAATGTATATTATCAATTTTCTAATAAAAAAATAACGTTGCCCAGGATTGGATATATGCCCGATTGGCGATAGGCTTGCCACCTATCACTTTATGGGACTTAGTGTCTTCGGCTAGTCGTGGGTGCCCTGGTTGTGCCTCTGCCTACCTATTCGAGGATATGGGCGTGAAGATACCAATTAATTAAAAAATACAATTTATAAATTAAATACCATAAACAACAAGCAAAACAATTTTCAAAATTTAGCTTATGATATAACCCTGTATATGCGCTATGTGTTCCTTACCATATTTTTGTTTGCCTTCTAATTCAACTCAAGTATGGAGTTTCATCAAATATCAATGTTTGTATTAATTATAGGAAATCTACTGTAGTCTGTACAACTTCATTATCGTATTCAGAAATATAATTGTGGTCATAAAAATAAATGACATTACACATCAAATCACAATAATAAATATTATCACATTTCACCACAACGCATGTTTTATGGCCCATGGTGAAATTTGTAGCTTCGCTTACTGTGCGGAAATGTTATTCGACTCATATCCAATGTTATATTATTTCATTGAGTCCCTTTTGACTAAATTTACAAGTTTTAATTAAATTAATCTGTTTCTCCAATTATTGTAATTAATCTAGTATGTCCAAAATTTAAATTTAGAGCTCCAGGTGAAATGAAAATACTGTCTAAGTGTTCGAATATTATTTTAATTAAATTTATATAATTATTAAAATTAATTAATATGCTATTCTGAATGGATTTCTTGCTAATAGGACACTACTACTTCTACCTATCGTGGTAGGAGAAGGCCGATTGGTTATAGATTATAGGTACGGTAGATAGGGATAAATTAATTTACATTCTAAAAATTGTTTCTATTAATAAATAATCATGTAATCAAAACAGTGTGTAAATTGTAAGCAATTAAATACTAATTTGAGTAATACCTATTATAATTATATTTGCACACCACAAGTTGGTAGAACATGTAGTAACGCCTAAATAATTTTGTAACACTCATATTCCGCAAATCAATATTATTTCTTTTTTAATAGTTACCACAAGTTGGTAGAACATGTAGAAACGCCTAAATAATTTTGAAACATCTTTGTAACATTCATATTCCGCAAATCAATATTATTTCTTTTTTAATAGTTTGATACAACCTACCTACAATAAGTAATTTAGGATTATACTACGGTAAGTAAGTTAGTTTCTTATTTCTAGTTATCGGCGCTTAGTAAAATTCCGTTCTAGACACAATTTATTGATACAAAAGAAAGAAAAAGTGACATTAATAAATTGTGTTTACAGAACTCTAACAATTGTAAGAGCTTGATAAAATTACTTAAAGCTTTTATGTGTTTTTTACGTGAATGAACAACTCGAATAGTTTCCTGCATTCTTCATTCTCGTTCGAAAGCTAAAAACTAGCAACTTCACTTTGTAATCTTACATACATATCTTCATGCCAAATCCCTTTCGGGGTAGGCAGACATTATCGAGTGCCGAATGTCGCGATTCTTGCATTGCCATTTTTGCACAAACATGCCGGATCGGAAACTCTTCAAACCACCCTCCTATAATACCCGAACGACTTAATCGTGAATTAATATAAACCTAGTTCTACTCGGTTATTTATTCTTTGTCACTATTTCAGCTGTCATTATTTACACATGACCAAACCAACGGAGAATCTCTTTGTCATTTTAACACCAACACTTTCATTTAATCTCAATCCTTATTGGATCTCACTATTACGAATGCGGTAAGCGAGCGTTTCAATGCAGATTTTTAGTAGCGCTCTCATTTTGACCACATTATATTAATATGTAGAAACTTTAATCATTTAAACAACTTTACAATTTGAAAGTTAATGATGGCTGGGCTCATTTTACTACAAAGAGTCTAAATAGTAGTAATAAGTAATTAAGTGAAGTTATTACATTTTAACCTAAAAATTCGATTAAACAATATAGCAAAATAAAAATAACATCGCCCCAATGCGATTCGTGACCAGTTTTAAATGTTTCTAGAGTTTCGTGATTATTTTTTAGCGGAAAAGCTATTCAGCACGTATCTAACATTCAGATATGTACGATTATATTTGCTGAAATCAGGACTTTTAACAAACAATGTAATTGGTGACCTTCAACGTTTCTGATTTAAAGTTTTATTTGCGTGGTTCTTTTAAAAGTATGAAGTCGTTTTTCAATTCAATTGAAAAAACCAACACAATTTGTGACTATAAAAATAAATCGCAATTGTAACATCCCATCACAATAACGAATATTATCACATCTCACCTCAACGCGTGTTTCATGGCCCATGGTTAATTTTGTGAGCTCGCTTACAATGCGGAAATGTTATTCGTCCCGCATCCCATATAATGTTATTCTATAGAGGGTGTGAGCCTCTTTTGTGCCCTTTTAACTAAATTAACGTTGTTTCGTCCAGCCGTGCCAGTGTGCAGATGATATCAAAAATATACCTGCGCCCCATATCTGTGTCAGACATTGTTTCACTTAAACAAACGCTGTTTAAACGCTCGGTACCTAGCTGACATTTTCATTTATCAGAGAAAAGATACTGATTTACTTAGAACTAGCTGATCCGGTGAACTGCGTTCACTTGGCACTTGATACCCTCTGTTTAAGCTGCATGGGGCTTAGCGCAAAGATATGTATATATCTGTAATGTAATAAGCTGTATATTCAAATGTTTCTCTACATTCCAAATCCAAAAACCTAGAAATGCATTCTGTTGCTCATTCTTAGCCACATGCATCTTTTTTTAAATTACTTAAACACGTAGAATCCACTTTTCTTCAGGTTAATTATAAGTATAGATATACTCGTAGATAAGACTACTACTACTAAACTCCTACTAAAATTAGTACATAACACCATTGTCAATAGATACAATAAATAGACAACACGCTGGATTTGTCAAAATATGTGTGATAATCTGTCAGGTACTCTAAAAACCGGTCATTCCAATTCCAATTCAATCCAATCCAATCCAATCCAATCCAATTTTTCTAAAAAAAATTCCCGCATGTCACCGGGGGGACAAACGGGAATTCAGAAAACAAAATTCCCGTATGTCACGCCCTGGTCTAACATGGAACTAACTATCAAAAATTAACATGAAAACTAATATCTTTACATGCATGGGCATTAATATTTGTTTTTGAACTATAGATAGAAAAAGAACTATTTGGAGTTACATATTTACGAAAGTTAAATTTTTTTGGCAAAAAATGAATCAACAATCAATTGTAACTTTTTATATTTTCAAAAGCAACAGATTTTAAACATAAAATTTTTATTCAATTGAATCAAAAGTAAGTAAGTTTTTTTTATGACATTGGAAGGCCAACAAGAAGACGGATGTTAAGAAATTCTCGCCGCCTAGAGACACCAAAGATGGTAATGGTGTGTTGCCAACCTGAGGCCGGGATGTTAGGCCACGAGCAAAATTAAGTTTATCGGCTACCTTACCCTCCGAACCGGAACACGTCATGACGTTATGGCGGTAGAAATAGGTAAGGCGGTGGTACCAATCCGGGCGAGTCGCTGCTAAACTATACCACCTAGTCAGATGTCACGGTGTTAGTGACGGTAAGCCTATGTATGTACTAATCATAACTATTATTTGTAAAACCAAAGATGTCTTTTTGTAGTTCAATTTTAATTCACTAGCTCATAATCACAGAATACTTAACTTAATTTGTTAATAATATTTATAAATTGGGCGAAATAGTAGATTGTCCTATTGATGAGGCCCTTCTAAGATGATTTTATCCAAATAGAACAAAGAAACCTACTATATTCTATATTTGAAGTAGTTGAAACAATAAAGGACGAGTATTTTAATATTCGGTAATAAATTTAGATTAATAATGTGTAATAAATTGTTAATTTTATGATGGAAAGGTAAGGCAAATTGTTTAAGTTACTTATACAAAACTTTTTAAAATATCTAATTTCAAATCTTATGTAAATTCAATTGATTGAAAAAGAACCCTTAAAGATATAACCCTTATAGAAAAAAATGTTCATGAATCAATTCCCGATTGTCACCGGTTTGTCCCGCCGGTGACATGCGGGATTTTTTTTTAAAAGAATTCCCACATGTCACCGGCGGGGACAAACTAGGGGGTGACATGCGGGAATGACCCCTAAAAACGATGCAAAAGGACGAGAGTCCAAAAGTAGACATTGAGTTCCAAAACTACAACGCGAAGATCAAACCGGTTTTTATAACATAAGAGACAAGGAACGTTCTGTTTATTAACTAACTGCTCCGGCAAACTTCATTTCATCCGTTCAATTTGTATAGGAAAAATTAAAATGTTGATTTTATTTGTTTTTTCAGTTTTGTCAGGAGAAGGCGGAGGGTAAAACCCTGAAAAATATAGGGAAAATAAAAAAACAGTTCTTTATTTTTTGTCATTCAAAATGTTAATTGATTAACAATTACGAAGAACTAACGAAGTCGCTGCCGGGGCAAGTAGTATCTGTATGAAAATCTTTTTTACTCCTTTTGTGCAATACGTTTATCTTTTTATGAGTTTTATTATAATTTTGTGTTTATTAAGTATGTTAAAACTAAAATACAAAAACATCTATCAAGTCGAATCTAATCACAAAAAAATACACGAACTGATTCAACCTCAAAGTAGGTTTGTTACCCCCAAGTCACATGCTTGTGTTATGGGTGTTAGCCAGCGATACTAATACATATAAATAATTCTGTATTAAATATAATATAACAGTTAGACCCGAAAACACAAATCACGAAATTCATAACACAAACGTCTGCCCCCATGGGGAATCAAAACTGAGCCTTACGACTGGTCAATGGAGTTGGGAATATAAGCCAAACCCTCGATGAACTAGGCCATCAAAGAAAATAAACAAAATAAAGGCACTTCTTCCTATATTAATGGAACATCACGATTTCCTCATGAAATCGCCAATTACCCTCATTATTCCAACCACCAAATAGCAACATTTACACAAGACATATATGTATCTAAAATTCAGCGATTTAACATGAATCTGGAAGACTCGAGTACGGTCGTGGCAAAAAAGAAATTAAGGTAATCATCGTATCCATCAAGAGCGCGGCTAGACCCAAGTGCTCCCCTGGGCCCTCGGCGTGGCTTTGCTCTGATTTCTGCTCATTTGCCCACCCCATCACTCTTAGATGCCGTACTTAAATTAACGCTGTCTCTTTTACTTACATTATGACTGACAGTTACAATTTTGCGTTGTAAAATATGCAAATCTTTGAAATTAACACGAGAATATCATGTAATATGGCTCGTTGTTATTTATATACAGGGTTGCATTTAAATTACCAGCTAAATTTTGAGAAACGATTCGGATTCGATAGCACTTTCGATCTATGAAGTAATTAAAAATTGTAAAAAAAAATAACTAATAATGTTATTTTTACCCGATACAAATACAGTTTACTTAGTTATAACTTCAACAAATCATAAAACGGGTTCCTACCGACCGCAGTCGCAATCACAGGCTGGTGACGTCTTGACTCGTACTAGATACGACGTAGTGTGACAATATGTGATGCATTTTTGCGGACTGTTTTGGATGAATGTTTATAGAAGTAAATATTACAATTTGGCAATAATGTTTGAAATGCATTATCATTTAAGCCTTTGTCGTACTCGATCTTGCCAAAGTAACCCTGTACACCATTAACATAGGTTACACGCCTAACAAAGACCTGATAGAATTTCCAAATTTTGCTGACTCTCTTTCATTTACTGGGCTCACTTTCATTTTGCCTTTGATAATTGACATCACAAGACTGAAAGAAGCCGATAAATAGAGTCAGTAATATTTAAAAATTAAATAGGTCTTTGTTTTGAGTTTAACCTCCAGTTAGCTTCCATATAGCTTCTTAATCTGTTGTTTCACAAGTTTACGTGCCTCTGATGGGAGCAGTTTATGGCGTATATAGAAGACTAAATATACATATAAACCTTCCTCTTCCATCATTTTTATCTACTGAAAAAAAACCGAAAGCGACTTTGTTTTAAACTACGTATTCACTACATACTAGTAGCATAGCAGTACGCTCTGACTCTATGATCATTATTTTAAGCTTGTATCTCGTCTGAAAATTTCTTATTAGTTTATTTCTATCTACCATTCCGAAAGTATGTTCAAATAAAGCGAGGAAGCAATTTCCCTGTGATCAAAGATATCTTCAACCCTACTTGACAGATTTTGCTGAAGTTACATATAGTCGATAGCGGAT
>NJDD01001302.1:162671-199628 GCA_002245505.1 Calephelis nemesis | reverse complement strand
GCAAAGAGACAAAAAACCGCGAGGTTACCAACACATTACTCATTAAAAATGATATCATCAAAATTTTATCACAGAAACGATAAAAACTAATAAATATTAAGTAATTAAACATCTATAAAAAGTATACTAAATTATTTAAACCTGCCAAAACAATATTTCCTATTTAATTTTACAACAAAACCACAGTTATTTATCACTTAAGAACAATAAAATATAATTACATAATAAATGTAATTTCCTAACTAAAACAGATAATGGCGGAAAGTTTTGTACAAGCTATGAAAACAATACAAATTCTTAACAATTTAATTAAAAGAGCGCCAAATACCGGGCGCCATTGTTGTTGCTCTGACATACCCTTGATTTATGACACTAGAATGAGAAGGGTCCTCGAAATGTGAATTTGTGATGTAATTTTTTTTAACATGGCGCTGTTCAGAGGCTTCTGCAGTTCAACTGTGGCCTATTTGTGAATTGTATTCCGAACATTGTTTTTAAAATCGTAATGCTTTATAGGATAAAACAGCGAACTAGTACCTACACCGATTTGTTAATGGTGAAAGACAACCGTGGCTCAAAGATTATATAAATACTACGTAATAAGAGGCGGATCTTCCATAGATATATAGAGAGAGAGTATCTTCACGCCCATATCCCCGAAGAGGTAGGCAGAGGTACAACCAGGGCACCCGCGACTAGCCGAAGATACTAAGTCCCACAATGTGATAGGTGGCAAGCCCATTGCCAACCGGGCATATATCCAATCCCAGGCAACGTTATTTTTATTAAAAGTTGAGAATATACATTTTCTAATTTTTTTCTATTGCCCGACCCGGGGATCGAACCCGGGACCTCAAGAAATAATGTCCGACGCCGGACCGCTAAACCAGAGAGGGGATCTGTTGATGGTTAAAGACAACTGTGGCCTATAGACAAATTAGACGTTATAGTCGCTAAGACCAGAAGGTTAGACTTAGTGTTTAATAAATCCTTACCTCCAGACTGGAACACGACTGTAAAAAATAAAATAGCCCAAAAATTAAAAAAATTCAGTCAACCCCAAAACCTAATCTTGATCACAGCTTTCAAATACAAAAATCGGTATCGATATCGAAACACCCACAGAGACACGTCAAACGTATAAAACCCTTCTTTTCTCCTAGGGGAGTAAAAAAGTAAGTCATTAAGGCTCTAAGAAATGGGCGTGCCAGACAGACTAGTTCTCATCGTTCGAGACTACTTGTCGAATCGCAAATTCAGATTTCGTATAGAAGAGACTCTCTCTAGCAGTAGGCCCTTAGAGGCAGGAGTGCCGCAGGGCTCGGTGCTCTCACCTATACTATACACCCTCTACACGAACGACGTTCAAAGACCGCCGCGCGTCCACGTAGCTCTCTTCGCGGACAACATGGCACTATTTTAAACCCACCGCCGCGGTAAACAGATAGGCTGTAACCTCAGAAAAGCGGCCACACTCCTGGGCGACTGGTTCAGGAAGCGGCGCAGGCGTAGGAACGGTCTCCCGGGAGACAGCCCCATGCATTTAAATAATGATGTTTCTGGCTGAACACACTGCTCGGCCAACAAAGCTCGGTGAAGTTGCAAAAAATCGCGAGATTAGCAACAGAATTAGTCATTCAAAATTGCTGCACAGCACTCTACTAACAGTGGTTATGTTGGTAATGATCCATCTATCTTATGCTGTTTTGTGACGCCCTGCCAAGTAGATGTTCTATACAGAACAGATGCATTCTACACAGAGAATCCGAACCAACCTGAGGAAAAAGTTGCATTTAGATTTCAACTTGCAAACGCAAAGCAAACGGAAAATGTTATTATAAATATTTATTATTAAAAAGATCCTTTAAAGTAAACAATGGAATCAGAATATTTTAACAGATTTGAAATATGGAATTCTAATAAGAATGTAATTAATTCTTTATCCAGTTTTTGAGAATAACGGTGGCTCTAGACGGTCGTAAACACTGCTTGTAAATTTGGATTAAATCTACGTTTGGATTAAATTTATTATCATTGGTTTGCATTCGTCTGGACTATAGATTTAATCCAAATTTAATAATCAGAACATCCAAGGTTTCTTTTAATGGAAGGCGTGCTTGTAACCGTCTAGCACGTCTTTAATAATTTTAGAAAATATCTTTTGGAGCTCTCTAAGATCATAAATGTCAATTGTCAAGATAAAAGAAAGAATTTTTTTTTCAAAAATAAATCCCTAAAGCATAAAGGTTTGGCGATAGGCGATGAAAGTTTTTTTGAAAATCGTAACTGTTCTGACGCTGACGAATCGTGGGATTTTATATAACACTACTTTATAACTGAACAGATACTTTTATATAAATACGCTTACCACTCTAGACATTATGTAAATATGGATTTTTGTCCAAAAGGCTATCACCGCGTTATTTGGTGTTCGTTTCAGTTCGTTAGGTAAATAAAATGTCGAGAGTGATACAGGCTGGTTTCACTTTTACGTATTGTGCGTAATTTTCAACAGTCTAGCAATTTTTTAATAAAAGCACTAAAGTGCCAGATATGGTTCGCGGCTTTCTGGCAACACATTAAAAATGTATTTTCCCGCTTTTATTTTAATAAATACAATTAAACGCAGTAAAACTAAAAACCCGACTCCAACCATTTCATTTTCTACCATGTCACGATTTGATCATTATTTTTTGAAAGATAGCAAAATAATTCCAAAAACAGTCTAACTATTTTTCTTTTTTAGAAAACTTCGTTTTATAAACAACTAAGAACAAAATATCTAGGCATATATTATAAAAAAATAATATGCAAAAATCGCCTCTGTGGTCAAGCGGTTGTTGTACTTGTTGCGGTGTTGGACTTGACTGCATGAGGTTTCGGGTTCGAATCCCGGGTCGGCCAACAAAAACAAAATTGGATTTTTCCAATTTCCTAATAAAACAAATGTTGGTCGGGATTGGCGATTGGCTTGACACCTATCACATTATGGGACTTAGTATCTTCGACTAGTCGTGGGTGCCCTGGTTGTGCCTCTGCCTGCCCCTTCGGGGATATGGGCGTGTAGATACTTTTTTTACTACTTTAATATGCAAATATTAAACTAACCTATTATATAGGTATTTAGTATTGTAACTATAGAAGCGTCACAAGTGCCTCTTGTAAGGTAAGTGTTAAATAAAAATATATTTAAATTGAAATTGAAAAAAGCTTTTATTACGTAGATCTATACAAAGATTCTTGTAACGTGTCTATATAATTCTAAAAACTACCATCTGAAATCTACCATCTGATCGGATTTATATTTGGTTTGATGTGATAATGGATTACGAAAAGAATGTTAATAATTTGACTGGGTGGTTTTCGTTTCTTTTATGTTACGCTATTATTTTTCTAGTAACGAATGGGTTTTGATAATGCTTCAACTAACGCTAATATATGATTTTGAAGTAGTCCCACATCAGTCTGATCACAACCCGACTTGTGGCTTTTCCATCTAAAAGTCAGTTCATTATTGGTCGAATAAATGCGAAACATACAAAAAAACATAGGTTAACAATAATAAATAGTAGGTTTGCGTTATAATAATAAATAATAGGTTTGGTTTATAATAATAAATTTTAAAACTACAAAGCAAGTTATAAATTGGCTAAACGAATCGATGAATGTTGTTTAGAAACAATTGCAATAAATCTTAGCGCATGAAGAGCTATTCCTCGGGCCGGTTCCGCCAGAACTTTTCCAATATTGACGCGGTGCGCCATGTAAAAACGTTCACAAGATGGCTGCCGTATATATCATGCAATCCACATGAGTACCCATTTGACAGTCAAATGCTGATGGCAAACACCGCTTTGCTGCTTTTTGAACAAGGTGTGCTTGAATTTTATTTCCTACAAATATTTCCTGCACGTTCACCGTCACTTTGCACTTGAAGTTCACCAATAAACGGTTAGTGTGATTCCGAACATTGTTACTGTGCAAGATTTGCATAAGAAATTCGCTTTAAAATAACCGATTATTTATACAACTTAAGGAAGTGATTATAGTAGTTTTGTTTGCCAACAGTAACAGAAATAAGGATATCATATTTATAAATCGCATCTACAGTATTAATTTGTTGAAAATAGAGACATTTTACGCAGACAAAACTTGAATGTTAGTGAAACTTGCGCTATGTTATTCATTTCTAATATGCACTTAAATATGATTTGAACTCAACGCGCCGTATTCTGAAGATGACGTGTACGCAACAACCAATAGTAAACGGACGTGTATATGCGGCACGCTTTGATTGGCTGGTACATAATTTGCAACTAAAAAATTAAGACAAGCTAGGAAGCCTTGGGCCAATAACGTCTACCTAGTTGCATTGATATAGTTATATAAGAATATATTTCAAAATCAGCACATAGTTTGCAGAAATATAGATTTACAATATACTTAACTCTTATAGAACACTTAGGTCCAGATACTCATCAAAAATAATATTCATCATTTGCACCGTTTCAATTACTAGGTACTAGCCGTGTAGGGTACGCACATAGAGCAGGTTTGCCAGTATAGCCAATCTGTCTGTATGTCAGATAAGAAAATAAGAGAAATAAACTCTCACTCATTATATGCACGATAAGGGTATGAATTTTTCTATATTAATATACAATTTCAATCTAATTCGACCAGTTAGGACCAGAGAAAGTTAGAAGGTGATCGATAACCTGCTTCTTTGTGAATGCACCCCAAAGGAGAAACTAATATTTGCTTGCACTCAACACTATTTCGATATTGCAAAACTTTGTGGGTTTAGAACAATATCAATACCCGTGACCCCTGTACTCTAAGCTCCGTTCGATATTGACGCAGATTTAATGTTAATATTTCAGACGTGACCCCGTTCTTATATTCAAATAAATCTCTAAATACGAGTAACATCTAGAAATATACACATATTCGTCGCCTCTATGGTCTCGTGTTCCGGTGTTGACCTTGGCTATATAAGTTTTAGAATTGGATTCTCGGGTCGGACAGTTCAAAATGTATTTTTCAATTTTGTATTAACAACAATTTTATTTAACAAACGAGACAAATGTTACTTGTAACGTACTGCGTAACAACTTGCTCGGGTAGGTAACCACCACCTTACCTATTCCTAGGCGCGGGTGACACAAATTTAACATAACACAAACCCGAGCAAGTTGCTGCATAGCACTCTGTCGCCAGTGATTTTGTTCGTAATGAAACATTTAATCTACGTGCGCCTCCAACGAACTTCTTGGCAGGGAGGCAGATGGACTATTCAAGACTGGGGACCCTGACAGCAAAAGGAATTTTCGTAATCTTTAAAAATAAACACAACTAAGTTCACATTTTTTAATAATTCTAAAATCAGAAAACTAATACGTAACTATTGTGTAAAAACAAATCTGCTTAAAAATACAGTAATTTACACTGAATCCCTCAAAGTCACTGGTAACCAATAAAGGCTGATGAAAATTGCCTTGCAATCGACTATGTTTCGATATTGGAAAACTTTATGAGTTTAGAACAATATCAATAGTGCATTGAGACACGTGTCCCCTGTACCTTCAGCCCCGTTCGATATTGATGCAGGTTTGATGTTAATATATTTCAGACGTGGCCCCGTTCCTGTGCAAACGAATACCTTTGTGGGTGCTTTGTTATTTGGAAACATTACATAATTTTCACTATTTTTACATTTCTTTTTACACAATGAAAATTGTACTTGTTTCGATGTTGCTATACTTGACTTTAAAACAATATCAATAATTTAACTCTTCGCCCTGTTCGACATATATTTAATGATGTATTTCAGACTTGACCCCGATCCTATGCAAACAAATGCCTTGTAATTTGGTAGCATAAGAAATGATTACTTTTGCACTTTTATTAAAATATTTGTCCTGATATATTAGAATTATATTATATGATAGTATATATATATACAAAAATTGCTCGTTTAAAGGTATAAGATATATTAGAAATATAATTATTAATAAATATAATTTTAAGAAGGCCCAAATTTTCAAATTTTTAAAAAAGAAGAACTATGTGTTTTCGTAAAAATATTTGTTATAGTTTCATCATATCACATTTCTTTTTACCTTAATTGAAGTTGCACTTGTGTATATATTGGATAAATTTATGACTTTAGAACAATATCAATAATGTGTAAACATGTCCCCTGCACACTCAACCCCGTACGATGTTGATGCATGTTTGATGTTAATATATTTCATGACCCCGTTCCTATGCAAACGGATACTTCTTTGGATGCTTTGATGTTTGGAAATACTACTGGGAAACTGAACTTAACTTAAACGTTATTTGCTTAGTATGTATTGATTTATAAGTTAAAAATAGTACCATGACATCTTATCATGATATTTTTTTTCTGCTTTACTCAATTATTGTAGAAATTTTTACCAATTTCGTGGCCTACAGAAAATTCTTGTTTTGGTTTCTTGCAACTCTATTCGCATCTGTAGTCGGTAAAGTAAGTATTATGAATTACATTGGTGCTACTAGATGTCAGCTGACAGCATTAGTTTGCCTACAATTCTCACTACTTATCCAGAACAGTCTGACCCAAGAAAATCACTCATTTTTTTTAATGTATACTTTCTCTTAAATATGTATTGTTTTTTGATTTTATAAACTAGAGCTGATATGAAAAAAAGTGACTAGATTTCTCTTATCAGATCACCAAATATACCCAAAATCAAGTATAAAATCTTAGGCACCAAAATGAGTGTAGGTCAGTGTTATTAAAGAAGTTGGTAGCGTTTTTGTCAAAGATCATTAGAAAATTTAAATGACATTGAAATTTTTAACTTTCTTAAAAAAATAGAATTTTTTACCACCGAAAGTTATAAATTAAAATATGTATTTATGTTTTCCGATTATCTGATGATTTCCAACATTTTTTTATTTATAATCCAATAAGAACAACCTCGATAAGAAGTTGTAATGTCTATTGTCTCCTGAGATAAAGACACGAGGGAGATCGATGTGGAAGACAGCGTCGAAATAAATTGTAGGGATTTAGACAACTACTTATCTTGTTATTCGGTAGGGTGAGTGATGTTTTTGGTTTGGTGCTGATTACGAATGAAAATAGGATTTTATTTTATTGGTCTTAAAGTAATTTAACATTACGCTACGCCGGCCCGGCGTACTTCGTATTAGCTGATATTTATACTAATTGAAATGCGTTTAAAATAATATTGCTATTACAGCTATGTTTTTCTCATGTATGTAAATTGATTAGTCCTTATGGGAATAAAATATCTTAAAACGCTTTAAAATCACAATCAAGTTAAACGTAACCTGAAAATAAATCATTAGAAAGCCGTATTTTATTTTTATGATGACAAAACAGTAATCTACTATCAGCAATGAGCTGATCTACTGGCTACGCTACCCTCGTGACCGGAATAAAGCAGGCCAGACATGAACAGTGTGGCACCACGAAGTAAATGCACATAATCTACCACCAGTGATCTTATTGGTAATGACTCATTAACCTTCCAAAGTCTTAGGAGCTGTCTAGCAAGGTGGGAGATAGTATTCTACCCAGGATCCGGACCGACTCAGGATAAAAATCACAATAATATATAACTATTAAGCTGGAAACATATTATAAACCGCGGCTAAAGGACGCGGATTATAGCCGCGACTGATAAGTGTGCACATGCCGTCCCCGGTGACCCACGGCTGACATAAACGTTCAGCGCACCAGATATCTTTCGGACGTCCGAACGCTTAAGGTCACGTCCGCGACTTACGTACGGTAACTTGCAAGCCTCAATGTACTTTCATTATCTAGATAACCTGTAACCGTCAATCGCGTCCGATAGTTTGTTTCCAGCTTTACAAGTTAAAAACAAACCTTTATCCCGCATTATTCAGTCAACAGTAATAAAAACTTTTATCGCTGGTACAGACAAAGCCAACTGCAATATTAGTACAAAAACTAGAAACTCCGCAAAACAAGCACAGTGTAGGAAATTAGCTCCCCATGTCGGATGTTCCCTCAACAATCTGACTGGAAGACGAGTAATAATTTATTCTTTTGTCGACAACGCTGTATCTCCCCTAGTTTTCGTTGTTTTACTATTGTACATTTCACAATAATCTCGTAAGGTTGTTCGGATACATGTACTTATAAATATTCATGATAGCGGTTTTTTATAGTTTGCTACGGCGCAGTGGTATTATTATGACTCAATTTTTACGTAATAATATTTACGTTCATACTAATCACTATGATTGCAGAATTATCCATCTCTTAACTTGTCTTTGAATTTATCATAGTTCGATAGTGAAGCTTACGTAATTCAAATTTAAATTATTTGAAATTATAAATAAAATATAAAATTGGCGGCTCTCTTGAAAGTAAGAGACAACAAAAGCCTATTAACACAAGAAGTAAATGTCCCTGGACATTTTACCCAAATCGGTCTAATCCTAAACTAAATTACATGCTTCTATTACATTAAGTAATACTTCTATTATATTAAGTAATACCTGTCTATAAAATATTTATCGAAATTAATGTAATGTATATATATGTACAAGCATAAATTTAATAAATACCCAGACCCATAAATACAGACATATATAATCAACACACAAATGTCTGCCCTCGTCGAGAATTGCTCGCTCGCGGTTGGTCGGTGATGCAGGCGTGTACACTAACTCCTTGACCTACAAGTCCATCAAACAATAGATGTTAGTGGTGCTTCGCTATCTATATCTGAGATCTTGGTCTTGGATATCTGCAGATCCTCAGACTACCCCACTCTTTGGTGACGGTTAAATTTTGAGACGACTGGTCCGGATCACTACCACCACCTTACCTAATTCTACCAGGATAGCGTAAGTACTGGCCACTGTGGCGTTCTGATTTAAATGATAGGGAAACGCGAGACGCTACAGTCTAATCTTAAATTGACAAAGCAACATAACTACATTTTGCTGTATATAAGCAACATATATTTTTACCATCCGTAAACCTATATGAATAACAGTAATTTTATCCTATATCTTATAGTTTGACCATAAGTCAACCTAAATCGTCAGCCTTACATACATCGTAACATGTAAGAGTGATTTATAGCCATCAGCCATAATACAAAAACCGAGTGATTCCGTCCCATAGATCACCCGCACAAAAACTCCGATTGACAGGACATAACAATAAAAACTTAACGAGACTCCAAATAATAGATGGCGCTGATTCTCCGTGAATATCAAAATGGCCACCGGCTTTTGGCAGGAACCACTGAAGCGAATAATTGATAGAGCCTTTGTAGAACTCCTTGAAGGCTTGCTTTACCAAATAATTCAAATTGTATTTGATAACGTCATGGTTGATAAATTTATACAACTAACTGTGCATTAAAAAGTAATATCATTTTTGCACACTTAATAATTTTGAACATACGGTAAGGTTTTTGTTATTTTTTTTTGTAACAAAAATGAGCAAAAGAATATAATGCCCTCCAAGTTACTTGTGGGACTTTCTTGTGGTTAAGATTTTTAGCCCCGTGCACAAGTCTACTTCAACTTGAACAAGAACTAGCGAGCTTCCTTCTTTTTCCTCTAGCCTCTAGCCAGCCTACTGATTAATATTCTGTCACTTAGTGATACTTTTTGATTTATTTAAGTATTCTTTTGATTTGTTCAACTTATTTTATACGAATTCATTATTCGGATAGCCATTACCATATTTATATTCTATAATTTTTTCTTCATTTATTCATATGTAAGGTTTACCTTTTGTCATCTCTTTAATTGACTTTCATCTACCATTTAGTTGGTTATTTTCTGTTCCAACTCCCAAAAACGAAAGTTCAACCCCTATTGCAGACATAGCCATTGTCCTTACTGACAGTGGCACTTAAAGTTTAAATTCAACTGATGTGGTTTTGCCTGCTTTTCAACATTTTATAGCTTTTCTTAAAGAATCGACTGAGAGGTTAAACATATATTACCTATTAATATACAAATATATAAATGAATCTCCATTTCGCTTTGTCATCGCATCACGTTTGAATGGATGACCAAATTTATTCATTCTTTTTGGTGCATTGATTATTGTCAGAAAATGGATCATATAAAGAGAAAAACCGGGAAAAATGCAGGAAAAGTGGGAAAAACTACATTTCAATGTTATCCGTTGTAACTGTTAGTAGCTGTCGATGATTAGTTTGCCGGATCGGCTAGTATATTATATTCTTCAGAATGCATTGAGGAAATTCAAGACGGTGCGTAAATGCCTTAAATTTGTGTTGAATATCTTCTCTGAAGCACGAATGCTTTGAATATTAAACCAATACTCATAGCATAAATCTTGTAAAGGCAAATACCTTTTCTTTTAATAGTTATGTGAATTACCTGAAATCATATTCCATTTCCAAAATTAAGCAACAACAAGAAATGCAACGACTTGACATCCATCCAAAGAAATCCCTTTAAGGCAAATCCTCACTATTGATAGGATTATAAGTCTACACATGAGCAAACTGATTGGCTCATCCTACTTCGTTAGCTGAACAAAAAACTGCGAATAAAATATGGATAGGGTCCGAAGCCCGCAAATTGGTTCCCTTCTGCTAAATTATAGGCAGTACATTTCTTTCACTAGGAGAAAATGCTTTCTCGTATATTCGAACGGTACCCTAAGTACAGGTTACACATGGGTACGCTACATTTTCGATGTATACTTGAAAGGAAGAAATTGCTCGAAAAATGTTATTCAGTGACGCGTTTTGAAATTGAAAAATTTTCCATAGATTGTATTTAGTGATTGTATTTACTACTTTTATGTAAAATTTGTTACAATCATAATGATAAACAGCACTACGTGGTGTGTCAAACGTAGATACAAGATATAACAAGTAGAAGGTAAAACCAGAGGTACATAATTCATGTTTATAATGCCCGGTTCCTATATTCAAAAAACGAGTCGTTTTGATTACGGATGGTAGTATTTTGTACGCTTAGTAAGATTACTAACAACGGTTGCTCGTTTCCGACTATTGATTCTAAACATTTTTTGAAAATATTGGTCACGCTCCGTTACTTTTGAACAAACTACGAATGGTTTAGCTGACGGATTACGATTCGTTGATTATAGGAACCGGGCATAAATCGTCAAAATTAATGAAGCTTCTACCAGCGATAGAAAAGCAGTGTCTGGGACTAAAATCCCACAAAAATACAGTTGCTTTTTCCAATACTTAAACTCTATCACAGATTAAGTTTGTTTTAAAACCAGATGTACATAATTCTCGTTTAAAAATCAACAAAATTAATGAAGTGGCTACCAGCGTATGGAGTATGGGAAAGCAGAACCTTGAAATAAGATTCGACAATAACTTCACAGTTTTCTTTATTTTTAAGATTAATTATATATTTTTAACCAACTCGAAAAAGAAGAAGTTACCAATTTGACTCCGTTTCTTTTGTATGTTTGTTACGTAATTACTCTACTAATAATAATCCGATTTTATTTTAGAAAGTGGTGATAGGCTTGATACCTATCACATTATAAGACTGAGTGTCTTCGGCTATTTGTGGGTGTCTTAGTTGTGCCTCTGCAGACCTCTTCGGGGTCGTCAAGATACTTTTTTAGAAATTCATGACTCTTAGGTCCTATAATTTTATTAACCCCTATTAATTTTGTTATGATCCGAATAGTAGTTTTTGAGTACTAGATTAAACTAAAATAATGCATTTTTTAACATACACATACATAAAAAAATATGCTACTGGAATGATGATAAAATATATGTGGGAACATCTCGGAACCGTTACCTTTTGAATAAAAATTATGAAATCGCGACGTGCTAGTGAAACAATTCGAGTTTGTTTTTTTTACAGGATTAGGTACTACGCTTAAATTGTCTATTCACTTAATTCAAAATATATCAATTCATAGCTTAGTATTGTTTCTTGTATGCAATTTAAACCAAATGTAAAATATTAGTTCAACCGCACTAAATATATGGATACATTTGGGACTCCGGTGGTTCTAGCAACTTCCAGCAAACTTTTCTGATTAAAGCGACGACCGCTGGTTTGTATGTAGCATGATTTTACGTTTGCGTATAGTTAATTCAAAACGTTATCCCCAAATAAAACAAGTTTTACTTAAATTTATGTAGTTTGTAAAAAAAAATGATAAGTGATTAATTGTATTTCATTTGCGTAAGTAATGTATTTTCTATTTTAACCTGTAACGCGGAAATTGTCAAAAATCTTATTTTTACAAATGATGACAGATGTAAAATAATAAGCCTTTATTTTGCTAATTCCGCGTAAGCGTAAGCGTTAGCAAAATAAAGGCTTATTTTATATCTGTTACAATGGATTTCCGCAAAGTAACGCCTGAAATAAAATATCACAGATGATGACAATCAATTATTTGATAAGTATCACAAACGTGTCTTATGTCAACATAAAATAGAAAGAGATCCAAATTATATATGTGTAGTTCTAATCCGTTCTTTTAAACTGTGTTTTGTACATAATATCTTTATTAGGTATATTCACGAAATGTCGAACTCCCTTTCTACTTTAGCTGTGACGCCAGAATTATTATCGAATTCGGCTATTTACGATTCCCACGTGGTGTCAATCGTTGACAAATGTGGCGTTCGTTTTCTATACAATTTCGTCGAGAAATGGCTTTCGACTTGACTTCACGATAATAGAAATGTTCATGCTAGTAGTGTTGAATAATTAACTGCACAAACTAGTGAGAGAGCGCATTTTATTCTTCTGCGCTTAGGACAAAACAAGTTTGTATTATGACTTTTTTCTGGAAAAATGATTCAAGATATAATTAACTATTTGTATGAACTTCTAAATATTCATTTCGCAATTTTCGCGAGTTACATACAAAGCTAACACAACAGTTTCATTTAAATCAACTCTAAATGGGGATGTTTGTTTTTAACCCTCGTGGAAAAACGAGAGGTGCTGTAGCTGTGTCATGTCTATTTGCGTGTGTATGGCCTCATAACTTTTGAAAGAAAAGAAAAGGAAAATATATTTATTTGTCGAATATGCGTGTTAAATTTGTTACAAAAATTATTTAAGCTTTCTAACAATATTATTACAATTTGAATTCTAAATAAAAAAAACTACCACCGTTTCCAAACCTATTTGAATTGATATTATTTGGTTGCCATCAAAAACCCTCGACAAAAACACGAGACAGACTCACAAAAAATATAGCGATATAAATCTTTATTTCTGACATCAGAAAAGTTGGAATATGACTGTATGGATAACGAATCAAATAAGTCAAAGAACTTTTCTTTCCAGAGTATTCTTATATTTTTATATGTTAGCGTTCATTTCTAGATGGAGAAAAATTTGATTTTATTTGTGAAAAACAACTCAAATTAAGTATAAAGTTTGGCAACATACTTGTTACACCGAGAAAATTTAATATCCTTAAAAGTTTAACGCGATTACAATTTCCACGGTTGAAAATCTTTAGTCATATCGTATTTGTTATTAAAAAGTTGCTGTTCTTCGCGTTTGTGCTGTGTTGTTTGCGCTATTATTTCTCGTATTTATCGTTACTTAACCTTCAACGTTGTCACTATTGATCCACTTAAGAGATGAACGGTAAACTTTTATATGAAAAAGAGGTAATATCCCATCAGTATGTAACACATGAAACCTATGCCCGCCTCTTATTCTACTGTACCTAAAAGATCCGTACCAACACTTTTAAATATTTTTTAAAAGATTCTAAAAAAGGAAGAGGTTCTCAATTCGACTGCATATTTTTTTGAATATCTGTTACGCGGTTTTTTCGGCTAATAGCTAACCGATTTGATGTTTTTCTTTTAAAAAGACAGGTAATAATTCCAAAGTTATCCCATAGTAGTTTTGTCATAATCCGACTAGTAGTTCATTATATTATTTCATACTAGTCGACCCGGCAAACTTCGTATCGCTTGACATTAACAGTTCGTGTTATAAAAATAAAAGGTTTTTTTCTATTTTCTTTGCGATTTTGCTGATTATTTTTCATAAGAACCTGCTCTTGACAATTACTAAAAGAACAAAAAAGAAGTAGCGAATTTTATTTATTTGTTCATAATGCTATGCCCAAAAGAAAGATGGATTCATTTTTATATAGATAACTTGTATATGTTAATTGTAATTTCAATAATACTCCACATTTCATTTAAATTACAATTATCCAATAAAATAGAATATATATAGGTATAAAAGTTGTTCAAAGAACAATTACACCAAAAATTTGAATTTCATTCACGACCAAGTTACACTGGTTAAACTCAAAAACATTATGTAGGTAAGTCACACCGGCCACCTAAGGAGATTTATAATTGGCAAAGTTCTCCTAATTTCTTTATGAAATTTCATTTGAAATACTTAACTAAAGCGTAAGACTTTGGAAATTATGTTACAACACAGACCTGCTTACAAATTTTAATGAATTGTAACATTAACCACATAATTTTGTTAAGTTCTTCAAAGAACTTGCCGTAATTTATATTAATATTATATTACTAGATATTTTGTTTCTTCGGTTTCGTAAATTATAATATTCTTAATGGAAAAGGACATTTCTTTATTTAGAACTTATCTATATCCCTGTGAAAGTTTCTAAATTTGTATGTGTTTAAACACATACGCGTTCTAAACATGCGTTTTTAGTTTACTCACATTCTGTTATGTCATAATATGATACTTAAATGAATAAATGGAAAAGGAATATCCTTATTCAGAACTTTTGTTTCTATGTCTCTGTGAAAGTATGTAAATTTGTATGTGTTTAAATACATTCGCGTTATACATACATTATTTTTTACTCTCTTTCTATTATGTGATAAATATGATTCTTAAAAGAATAAATGGGAAATGAAATATCCTTAGTCAGAACTCTTCTATAATATGCCCCTGTGAAAGTGTGTAAACTTGTATGTGTTGTAAATTGTAAATGACTGATTAAGAGATAATTGACATCTCTGTGTACGGCCGTCTGCGAAAATTCGAGAGGTTTTTGTTTAACATTTTTGACATCAAAAGACCATTATTTAATATTAATTGTTGCAATGACGATTTTCAAATACCATTAAAATATATTTTCTTTGTTTCAGGAATGTTGTCTACAACCTGAGTTTAACAGATCTAACAGAGCAGCGAAGGTTGGTCTGGTATTCATCAGAAAATGACGTGCAAATGTGCGTCGTGAAAGGAAAAGACGAGGTTCGTATATTGTGATCACAAAATGTATACTTTATTTTGAACATTAATTCTTATTAACCCGTGTTCATGACAGCTACCCACCTATAACATCTATGTTGTTGGCCACAGTTGTGTCAGCTGCAGCAGAGTCGTGTACTTTTCGCTAATATCATCTTTTAAATTCATCATTCAAATAATATCCATATAAGATTCATATTTTTAAATAAAGAAACACTTGAACTGTTTTACGTATTACTTAAAATTTATTATTTTGTAAATAGCCTACCAGTTGCGCTTAACAGCATCATCAGGGCTAAAACTTAAACTACTAGTTTAACTACTAGTGTTTCTTTATTTAAAAATTTGAATATTTGGAAGTTTTACAAAGCGCCTACTATGGAAAATATCAAGTATACTCCATATAAGACTCTATTTTCTATGTAAATAGTAGGTAATATTTGGGTTGATGGTAAGATGTTAAGAGTACTGTTAATATTGTAGACGAACAGCAAAAAAATTGGCAGGCCCTTTTATTTTGTTTTTTCTTTATTGTAAAATATAAATACAAACATACAAGACAAAAAAATATTACAAAAGAAATAAATACAAATGGAAGTTTTGCGGTCTCGGCAACTTCTGCCAGACAACCAAGACAGACAGGAAATTGGAAAGTTAAAAAAGAAGGTGCCTGTGTTGTATTAGATCCGCAGAGTAGAATAGACTATCTGCCTCTCTGCCAGGTAGATCGAAAGAGGCGAGCTTAGGTTAAATAGTCATTACCAACAAGACCACTGGTGGTTGAGTGGTGAACCATAGCCGTACTTATTCCTGTCGCTATAATGACTCTCATATTCCGGTATGGAGGGTATGACAGCCGGTATAGTTGCACAATTGCCCTAATATCCCGGCCACAGTGATATATGGGCCAATGTATGGTGTTTAGAATTCGCGGTTATCTGTTATCATCTGGAGACCCCTGTACTTGTTCGATGACGTCTACCATAAAAAAAGTAAAAATAATCTCATCCCATCCTGCTCATCTGTCAAAAGGTAACGGTAGCAACCATATTCCCGTTGAGAGAAGAAACTACGGTCTATGTCACTACTTCTACTGTAATCGTTGAGATCGACCTTATCTTAATATAATCTTTATATATATAATTCTTCTGTGAGTGTGTATGTCACTGAACTTCTTCTAGACGACTGGACCGATGTTGATGAAACATTTTATATGTGTTCTAGGGAATTCGAGAAAGGTTTAGATTCACAATTTGGTCCATTGGAAAATGTTTTTTTTAATTAATTTTTTAATAATCAGTAGTTGTTGATTTTAGAATGTTTCACATCGGATCCGACAGACTGCGCTACTGTCTAAGCATTAATGTCAAGCGATACGAAGTTTACTGGGTCAGCTAGTCTTTTATATATATAATTCTTCTGTGAGTGTATTTGTCACTGAACTCCTTTTAGGTGACTGGAGCGATTTTGATGAAATTGTTTGCGTGTGTTCAAGGGCATTCGAGAATGTTTTAGATTCACAATTTGGTCTCCTGGAAAATGTTTTGTAATGTTTTTTTTTAATAATAAGTAGTTGTTGATTTTGGAATGTTTCACATTGGGTCCGACAGACTGCGCTACTATCGAATCATTAATGTCAAGCGATACGGAGCTTGCTGGGTCAGCTGGTTCAATATAAAATTTTGAGATTTGCCTATCGATATATTAAAATTTGCATGTTTATCACTAGCTGATGTTGGATCAGCTTCGTACAGCCTAAGATTGACAACAAAAACCTTAAACATAACCCTTCAAAACTCTGTTCATACTGCTTCTACATTAGAACCTTTTTGGGCTTAAACCGAATATTAACAAAATATAATAATTGAGCTGCCCCCTCATACTTTGTACAGCCTAAGTTTGACAGCCAAAAACTACAAAAATACACTTTTTTTCTATTCAAGTTGCTTTTTTCTACTTTAGAACCTTTTTGGTCTGAAACCGAATATTAACAAAATATTATAATACCCGATTAGAGCCAGCAATTTTCGAGATTCTCAAAAAACCTACAATTTTATTTATGGAGGGAAGACAAACGAACAAGCGATTCCCTTGTCCCTATGTCCCTTTGTATGCTTAAATTTTTAAAACTACCTAACGGATTTTGATGCCGTTTTTTTAATAGATAAAGTGATTGAAGAGGAAAGTTTATTACTAGTATGTAATATAATATACTTACAAATACATCAAATAAACCGTAAACTATAAGAATTACAAAGACAACCTTATCGTCAATTCAGCAATATCTTCCAGGCCACCTTAAGGAACAACATTCAGCGAGATACTGTTTTAGGGTCATTGTAAAAACTTTAAAAACTATTTTTACACTGGATGGAAAAAATCCAAAAAACCGAAGCATATTATAAATATATCTTCTTGAATTAAAAAGAAACTAGAAAAGTTAAATGCAACCCAATTACAGTGAACGTAGAAAAAGACGTCTTAACACATTCCTGAGAATATTGATATTGGAGCTCTCCGGATATCTACAATCTACGATAAAAATATATAAATCTCGCATTTCTAAAACAAAGTTAGACACAAACTACGACAGCTGAAGTCGATTTAAAAAGCAAAACTTTGTGATATCGATTTGTCAGCTTTCTATTACGTATTGTTCTGGCGTTTGTTCTAACATTTTGAATAAGGACTCCGAAGAGTTTTACTATTTTTGAACGGAACAAATCAGTTTAGATTCGAGAGTGCCAGCGTCACTGGCACGTCTGGCTCGTAGCTCTGTCTGGGATGCCATTGAACCATGATTTCACGAACAAGCTCTGGCTATCTCAATCTGCATGTGGATATAAAATGTCCTGAGTTTCTTTTTAAAATTGTCGACAATTTGAAAGTATGCATAAAACTGATGTCCGTCACTTTTTGTAAGTTTTAAAGATTTAAGCATACAAAGGGACATAGGGTCAGAGGAAGCGACTTTGTTATATACTATGTACTGTAATACATGTCTTCTCGCCAAGTCCAATGCAAGTTATCCCCGATGAGGGTGGCAGAGTTACAACCAGGTATTATTTTTATTAGAAAATTCGCCTCTGTGATCTAGCGGTCCGCCTTCGAACTTACTTCTCGAGGACCTTTGTATTTTCAATTTTCTGATGAAAATAACGTTGCCTGGGATTGAATATGTGCCTAGTTGTCGATAGGCTTGCCACATATCACATTGTGGGATTTAGTTTCTTCTGCTAGTCGCTGGTGCCTTGATTATGCCTCTGCCTACTTCTACGGGGATATGGGCGTGAAGATACTTTTTACAGTCATACCAATAGCTATACTCAGACTAAACTTTACACAGATTCTTTACTTGTAATTTTTTTTTAATATTTTAGTAGCATTTGGACATAATATAAGACATCAGATACACATTTTAATGGAAGCCGATGGTAAAGCGTTGTTAGTATTCAAGAGGCGTCAGCTGCGTGCTACGGGACACCATTCCCTGCATCCCACATTTCTTACCATTACGTATCTAATTCCTTTCTCGTGTATTGCTATCGAATTATTTTATATTTATACAATACAGTAAACAGCTGTGTATTTTCTTATTCGCTTATGTTTCAGGTTTTTTCACCCTCACAACACGTCTGAAATAAGTTAGTATTTTTCAAATCAAGCGAGTTGAAACCCATCGTTTTCTCGATTTTTTTTATAGATGAGGAGGAAACGAGCAAGAGGGTCACTTGATGCATAGTGATCACCTCCGCCCACGGACATATGCAACATCAGGAGTATCACAGATGCTTTGCCGAACTTTAAGGAATGAGTACGCTCTTTTCTTGAAGGTTCCTAAGTCATAATCGTTTTTGAATACCGCCCTCGATTTAAATAATCTTTATTCTTTCAATTACAGCTACAATAACAATAATCAGTTATTCCCCGAGTTAGTTTGAATATTCTTTGTAGGATAGACCATGCGTCTTCGTTACAGGCAGCTGGTAAGAGGCAAGCAAAGGTTAAATATGTCATTACCAACTAGAGCCCGGTTCTTATAATCAAGGATCCGTAATTCGTTTGTATAACCATTGGTAGTTTGCGTAAATCTAACGAAGCGTTGCTCATAGTTACACAAAATGTTTCGAGTTAACTTTTACGAATGACCGTGGTTAGATTTTTTAATATTTGTAAAAAAAACTACCTTTTGACCCGCAATAGGATAGGTAGCACGTCTTTCGCCAACCGGGTACATATCCAATCTCAGGCAATGTCATTTTTTATTAGAAAATTGAAAATATACATTTCCTAATTTTTTTGTTGCCCAACCCGGGGATCGAACCCTGGACCTCAAAAAGTCATATCCGAAGCCAGACCGCTAGACCACAGAAGCGATAAAATTTTACTAATTATATAGAAAAAATATGTAGGAATATGATTGTGGTACAATTGATGTAAGTCACAACATGTGGTATATAAGTCAGGGCTATGTTAAATCAAACGAACTTAAACCTATTGTTCTCTCCTGTTGAATAATCTCAATTCTCCCAGTAATATACAGAATACAGACACTGTCTTCATTGTGGATTATTGTATCAGTGATATCAACTATCAATCATAGCATCGTATTATGTGCAGATTACGGTGTCTTCAATACATATTATAAAACTAACTGTCGCAACCGGCTTCTCTGCGTCTTTGAGATTAAGCTTTTCTATTAAAACCAAGATTATATTGTTGGCAAACATGAATATAACATCTAAATTATTCTACCGATAATTGCTATGGTCAGAAGTACAGTTTACCCAGCTGGTGATCTAATGGCGTGTTCCTTTGCTACAAGTATATACAATATACGTACATACATATCTTCACGCCAAGTCCCTTACGGGGTAGGCAGAGAGTATCGAGTGCCAGACCTCACGATCCTGACAAACCTGTCTGGTTTCCTTCACATTCATTACCCTTTTCATACAAACACGCCGGTTTGCTACAAGTAAACAACAGATAAGTACTTAGCAGATGACCATTTCTTATCGCTGCTAAGTTTTTTTAATTGTAAAAAAAGCATATTTAAAACAATGCAGGAATATGCACACATATTGATTGACGTAAGTCGCAACATTCGGTTTATAATTCAGTACTTTGTAAAATTAACCAAACTTAAAACTATTTTTCGTTCGGGTGACATAAACTATACTTTCGTCCGTTTATTTATATGTAAAAAAACAAACAAAAATATGAAGAATTACTTTTTAAGAACAGTGTGATCACTTGATTGAGAGCTTAGGTAGAGTCTAAGATAAAAACACATTCATAGAGCATTCAGCTAGAAGAATCCAATCCACTCTTACTTTTAATACTTCCAAACTAACTGTTCATAAAAAAAAAACGATGTTGGTAGAGAATTTCAGTCCCTTGCAGTATGAATAAACTATATTTGTATGTACATTTTGAGGGCAGTATAATTGATATAAGCCACAACATGTGGTTCATAATTCTTTCCCAATTAAATGTTTAGACACGGTTATTTATTGTATAAAAAATTAATATAAAAATATGTAGTGATAAGATAGAACTATGATTGACGTAAGTCACAACGGGTAGTTTCTAACTGAGTGCCTTGTTATATTAAACGAATTTAAACCCATTTTTGTCACTGGTCAAAAAATCTCCATTTTCGCGTTAAACTCCCAAATACGGTTATTTGTTGTATATGAAATATATAAAAATAAGTCTTAATGTGATTAATTTAAGTGTCATTTGGTTTATATAAATCAAAAGGATTTGAACCCATTTTTCTCTCGAGTCAAATAATCTCCATTCCCCCAATAGAATGTCTATCCACTGTATTTTTTAAAGGAAAATATACAAATATGTAAGAATATAAATGTACTATAATTGGTGTAAGTCACATGTGGTTTATAATTCAGTACCTAGTTAATAAAACGAATTTAAACCCATTTATCTCTCAGGTCAAATAATCTTCATTTTCGCAATAAAATGTCTATTCACTGTATTTTTTTAAAGAAAATATAAAAATACGTAGGAATATGAATGTTCTATAATTGATGTAAGTCACATATGGCTTATAATTCAGTACCTTGTTAAATCAAACCAATTTAAACCCATTGTTCTCTCTTGTCGAATAATCTCCATTCTCCCAATTTAATATCCACTGTCTTTATTGTTGTGGATTATTGTCTCAGTTGTATCAGACTCGCGGCAATCTTACCAACTCATATAATATGCAGATTACGGTATCTTTTTAATATATTGATGAAAGCTTAAGCTTCTTGCTTCGTTAATAAATGTGGGAAGAAACAAGTTTGTGAGGCTTTTGTGAAGTTAATTTCAGTAACAAATATCGTCTTTGTTAATGTTTTTTGAAGTGAACATTTATTAAAGTTGAGCTTCTACGTGGTGCACAAGATACTGTGGAAAACGAACTAGACGTAGACATATTATATTAAATGCACATATATATTTACCCTATTTAAAAAACGGAGCATGGGACTCCATGATCTTGGCCTTGAACTCATTGGCCTGGTCCAATTGAAGCCTGACCCGTACCAACTCGCGCAACTTCTCCCGATCTTCGGCGCGCCGGACCTTCAACGTTTCCAACTTCTCTTTGAGATCTTCGACTTCTGTTTTTAGTTGAGTTATCTGGAATGATAGAAACTCTTTAAAATCGACCGGCTTCAATTCCTAATCTAAGTACAAGTGATGTATCAACAGATTTTTGTAATACACTTTTTTTTTGTATGGATAATGTGCTGCTCGCGGTTTTTACAGCTTCACCGTACTTCGTGGACGAAAAGAGTGCTCAGCCCGAGACATTATCTATACTTATAAAATAACATGTCCTGACTGACTGATTCGTTATCGCCGAGCAAAACCTGTTAAAACCATTAAGTTTGGTGTGCAGGGTCGTTTTATTACACCTACTACGGACGGAATTTCGGAAATTCTACCCCAAAGTGCATGAAATAGGGGTTGAAAGTTTGTATGGAAGATCGTCATTTTTTAAGTTAGACACATTAAACTTTACTTTTGGGCTACTTATTAAAAATGAGTAGATACGTATTTAAGCGTTTTTGACGTATAAGGGTCGTTCCGCTCCTATATTTCAAAGTAAGTATATTCACGCCCATATCCGCGAAGAGGTAAGCAGGGGCACAACCGGGGCACCAACGACTAGCCGAAGACCCACAATGTGATAGGTTGCAAGCAAAAGTTACAAAAAATATTTAGGCGTTCCAACATATTATACGAACTTGTGGTGTGCAAATATTTTAATAGATTTTAATCAAATTACTAATTTTAATAATTTAGTTAGTATTTACATGTATTAATTTTAATGTATGTTAATCGATTTCTCTGTCCTTACTGAACCGATTTTAAAAATTTGTTTTTACTTGAAAAAGTATACTTCCGGGTGGTCCCATTGCTAACAAGTTTGGATCTGATGATGCAATCTCAGAGAAATCCAGAAAAATACCTAGTTTTCGTGGGTGGTTTACTTATTGAAATCGTTGTCGGTTTTCGACGTGACAACGTCTTATAATTCGATGGAGCTGGCTGCCCGCACCAAAGAACATGACTCAAGCGACGTTACCTCGCTCTGAGACGTTCCATTTAAGACTTGAAGTGCAAGCGAGAGCGCGAAACGAACGACAAAGAGGCACAGTCGGACTCTGTTCTTATGACGTTGACACGTTATACTATCGTCAGTAAACGGACTTTACAGACTACCACTTTTTGCAGTCCCAGACCACAGATTAAAAAAGGTAGTTTCTTTATCTTTAACGGTGAAAGCCAGAGTTCGTTTTACTTATTTTGCTACTTTACACGTATACGATCTTCATGTCAAGTCACTAACGTGGTAGGCAGGCAGAGTATCGAGATTTTTTTACTTCTTTTTAATACCAAAATTAAAGTTACTTTACATTTACATTTTATTAATTATTAATGGAGATCCCTGGAGGTTATACAACGGTCCAGTACGCAATCGGAAAGCTGTATGTATTATAATAGGATCAGTGGACAAGAGATATGGGAATGCTAATGTAATCATCCCTACGTTTATGCTGACCGATCGTATGAATGTTCGATATCTATGAATTTCATCATTGCTGGTTACGTATCTTCACTACCTATCCATAATATAAATGTCAGTTATCCTTTACATAAGCATAAATAAGTATCTTCACGCCCATATCCCCTAAAAATGAGGCAGAGGCACTACTACACTAGACACAGCTAATCGTGGGTGCGCCACGAGTAGCTGAACACACCAAGTCCCAATATATTGTGATAGGTGGCAAGTATTAGAAAAATGAAAATATTAATTTTTTTATTGCTTGCCAATTTCTATTAATTTTGAGAAAGATTTTACAAGTCATAATATTGGTTCTATTAGGGTTACATCTGTGATGCTCATATACTGTAATATAATTGCCTTTGTGGTCTAGTCCGGTATTGGACTTGACTTCACATGAGGACCTATAAAACCTTATGACCTTAACAATAAGAAAATGTGCTTTCTCAATTTTCTACTTTTGAAAACAAACAACATTCCCTGAAATTGGATATATGCCCGATATGCAGTAGACTTACTTCCAGGCAGCTTGTAAAAGACGAGCATAGGTTCACCGTCACTTACACTGTGACATCTGACTAGGTGGTAGTTTCGCAGTGACTCGCCCGGATTAGTATCACCGCGTTATTTATTCCCGCCGCCATAACGTCAGCGCTTCCCGTTGACGTGTTCCGGTTCCACTCTGCTAGCTTATACTCTGAATGTTATACCTTAAACTTACTTTTGCTCGAGGCCTAATATTCCTGCCTCAGGTTGGCAACGCATCATTACAACCTTTGGTGTCTCTAGGCGGCGTGTATTTCTTACCATCAACCCAATAATAAATTGACTTGAAATAAAAAATTGACTTGCCACCAATCACATTGTGGGACTTATGGCCGCACACAGAGACGTCAATTAATATTTATTTTTCATTTAGTCACAATTTTGAAAAAAAAATGTCGATTTAATAACTAATCAAAGACAATTTGTAATTTTAAATAAAAAATTAAAGATAATTCTTTGATTGCGACCGCTAGTGTCTAGCTAGTCGTGGATGCTTTCTAACTCTGTCTACCTCTTCGAGGATACGCGTGTGTAGATATTTTGTTTATACAACCATGTCTCTTCATATTTCGCAGACTCCTGTACCCTTACCATGAGTTGGTATAGATTATGTTCAGTAAGTTGCATGTAGAAATCTGTGACACTATTGGTCTAAAAATGTGTTTTTCTTAGTTACCAATAGAAGCGCTGTTCAAATTTCTAACTTAAAACTTGACAAGCCGTAAACCCATGGTAAGGGTCCTGATTGATATTATATTAACAATAGATGGATTCCATTCACGAAATGGCTAATTTAATGATATCCATATTCCGCCTCAATAAACACTGATCAAAGCTATTAAAATGCAATGGACGCGTTGCGCATTTGTTCGTATTTACGTAACCAATATGCATCTGCGTTCGAATTGTCATCGACATAATTTCATTTTGAATTAAACAATTAGCTTCGAGCCTCCGCTCGAATGTAGGTTATTTTAAGTTTAGAATGACGTAAAATAACTAACCCTCAAAATAAACACGCATGTTAGTATATGTATGTGTGAGTTGTGATAATGGCGGCAATGTTCAGTGCGTCAGATAATTTGTCTCACTCGTTCCACATAGTACAGGATCCGAATCTACATCGACACACCGAGCTGATAATGAAACATATTTTATGATAAGTTTTGTATATTAGAGATCATATTATTTAAAATGGGTTACCTAAAAAATTCATGTAAGTAATGTCGTTAATAATTTTGTAAAAAAAAACATTTTTTATTTCTTTTCTTGTTAGTAATACAACTGAACATATGTTTATATTTTTTTCTATGATCCAATCTCGTGAAATTAACTTTCATCGACATATCTGTTAATATATGGCAACCCAGATAAATAACTGGCAACCCAACTTCTTTACATTAATTATATATACGTAAATCGAATAATATACGTAAATATCGTATAATAATAAAATACGTATAATAAAAAAATACATAAAAATTTTTTTATTGTCTTAATGTAAATAATAAAAAATACTCTTAAATATATTATCCGTACAGGATTTTCTTAGGCAACCCGTCAATATATTTTCTAGTCTATTAAAATTGCTACAACATTAAATAGATTTTATCATATTATCAGCTCGGTGTAAGTCGACCTAAGTTAATTCACATAACACGGATATATGTAACTCACACGCACGCTGTAGCTTTTTTAACTCTATGAGCGTAACGTGCTTTTTTAACTTGACTTTAAAAGGATGTTATAAGTTTTTTTTGTATGTTAATCAGTTTTTCCGTCATTTGCTAACTGGTTTTAAAAAAATACGTTCTGTATTCGAAAAACCACAAATCCGAGGTGGTCTCTTTGCCACCAAGTCTTGATCTGACATAGGAATCCGAGGGAAAGTAAGAAAATACTACTTTTTGTGTACGTGTTATAACTAACTTATTGAAATTCCTGGCACTGCCTTCCTGCCAGGCAGCTCGTAAAAGGCGAGCATAGGCTTACCATCACTAAGACCGTGACATCTGACTAGGTGGTAGAGATTCGCAACGACTCACCCGGATTGGTACCACCTTACCTATTCATGCCGCCGCAACGTTATCACGAGTTCCGGTTTGGAGGGTAAGGTAGCCGGTAAACTTACTTTTGCTCGAGGCCTTACATCCCGGTCTCAGATTGGCAACGCACCATTACCACCTTTGGTGTCTCTAGGCGGCGTGAATTTCTTACCATCAGGAAATCCGTCTGCTTGTTTGCCTTCCATTATCATAAAAAAAAATCGGTTTCTTGCAGTTGAATCATTGCTCCCATCATACGTTACATACGTATGTTGTGTCATGACGGAATTTTTAGACCCAAAGAGCCGTGGCAATGTACTGCCAAAGTTCGACACAACGCGTTTTCCTTCCTTACCCATATTTAATGCTTGGTTTATGTTCTTGAAGTGAAATCTACTACAAGCACATAATGACGCGCGTATTTTCTAGTTAATTTTGCAGCAGACTAAAAACTGAAGATGTATATTTTGTCTCTTTTAGTGTCCCATTTTCTCTGCAGTTCAAACAGAAGTCCTTGACATGGTCTTTTATTTCTCTGTATCGCACCAAATATAGGTCTGATTTATATTGCATCTTTCGTTATCTGCGAAACTCTAATTGAAAACAAAATATTGATTGAATAATTTTACAACATCAACGTATTTCTAAAATAAAACAAGTCAAATAAAGGCAGACTTGTGCACAATATGCGCTTTCACGGAATCTGAATCCGTATCTGTAATTCAGAATTGTATTCTGAAGGCAGTGTAAATAAAATAAATGTAATAAAAACATCTGCATTTTTGCAACACAAAACCTCAATGAAGTCATTTAAGCATATTCACACACTCGCTCCCGAAGAGGTATTCAGACAATAAGCCGCAAATACTTTTAAGTCTCACAATGAGGTGGCAAACCCATCCCCAACCGGACAAAAATTCAATCTCGGGGATGTTTGAAAAACACATTTTTGAGTTGCCCGACCCAAGGATTTGAACTCGGAGCCATTAGACGTCTACTTCGACGTGAACACTAGACAACCAAACCTGTAAAAAATTCAGACTGTCACTAAATTTATATACGATTTCATATTAATCACGTTTTTTTTTTATTTTTTCAGGAGAGTTGTCAAAACTATATTCGGGTTTTGGTTTCTCTCGGTACGGGACGGTTGCTGGTCTGCGGTACAAACAGTTTCAAGCCGTTCTGCAGAGAGTATGGAGTTCAAAGAGACTCTTATCACATGGAGAAGGAGAAGTCCGGGCAGGCCGTCTGCCCTTACGACCCAGAACACAACTCCACCGCTGTTTACGCTGGTAAGTCCATTTTGACATTTACAACTGGGCCATTGGATTATTACTATGGTACTATCATTACTTAAGCTCATCGAGTGAGATGTGGCATCAAAAAGACACACGATACACTAATCTCTTTATGACTTGTGCAAAATTTATCAAAATTATACTAAGTGCCACAAAAATTGAATAATTTTATGTAAAAAGAAGTATTTTCACGCCCCGTAGGAGTAGACAGAAGCACAATCAGGGCACTCATAACTAGCCGAATACATTGAGTCCCACAGTGTGAGAGACAGCAAGCCTATCGCCAGCCGGGCACACATCCAATCCCGGGCAACGTTTTTTTTAATAGAAAATTGAGAATTTCCAATTTTTTTGTTGACTGGGGATCGAATTCGGGACCTCAAGGTAGTCAATTCCGATGCCGACCCGCTAGACCACAGTGGCGATAGTAATTTTTCAATGTAGGTAGGTACATACACACGAAACTCAATAATGGCGTCCATCTTGTCTCTTTTTCCCGCCAAAACTGATCTATGTTCATTATTACTTTGCATTTGTAAAAGCATAAACAAGAAACGTGTGGAATAAACAGATTAGGAATATGTCAGCCTCTAGCAATTAGCCGGATTTTGTTGGCACGGAAATGACGCATCATAAGCCCGTTTCGTGAGGATAAGCTCCGAACGAATGGGCGAAAACCGACAGGGATGCTAAATTTACGTTCAAACTAAGCGACACATGCTCAATAAACTTTATGCGCTTCTAGAATAAGGTTGCCTAAGAATTTTTACATACATATATTCACGCCAAGTCCCTTACATGGTAGGCAGAGAGTATCGAAGAAGAAATAACTTTTTAACCTCCTAAATATGTTTTTGTAAGTGATGATACAGCAAACAAGATCACGGCTTTCCTGATAGTAAGAAATGGTCGCCTATAGACATCATACGTGTTGAAGGTGTGTGTCGCTGTCCTGTAACCGAAGTGTGAAGCTTGCTTGTCTACTCTCTATACCCTACCCTACGATATGACAGTCATTATGGTGGCAGGAATATGTAAGGCGATGGATTCTTACCCAGATAAGTTGATAAAGTATCTTCACGCCCATATCCCCGAAGAGGTAGTTAAGAGGCACAACCAGGGCACCCACGACTAGTCGAAGACACTAAGTCCCACAATGTGATAGGTGACAAGCCTATCGCCAACCGGGCACATTTCCAATCCCGAGCAACGTTTTTTTATTAGAAAATTAGAAAAATCCAATTTTCTTTTTGTTGTCCGACCCGGGATTCGAACCCGGGACCTCAAGCAGTCAAGTCCAACAACTGGACCGCTAGACCACAGAGGCGACAATAGATAAGTTGATGTTAAGCACTTTGGCACCAGTGGTCTTCTTAATAAAGACCAATTCAAGAAAGCCTTTTATACTTTCACACTAACATTTAATACATTGTTTGGCACTATAGTGCTCCAGTTAGGAAAGGAGTTTAGGCGTTGTACTTGCACATAAGGTTTTAAATCCTGGTATCAGAACAACAACGCGCCTATAAGATCTATGGTGCCGATAGGCCACGTTATCGCTTACCATCATGAGAGTCGTTTGCTTGTTTGCTTTATAATATAATTACAATTTTAAATATTTTATCTGACTAAAAAATGATATGAAACCTCGCTTGCAGGATATCTGATAAAGCAAAGATCATTCGAATTTCGTAGTTAGTACCCGTTAGCAGTAGGTATACTCTGTTTAAATTTCAACTTTAATTAAACTGCTAAAATCTGTTTAGAGATGGAATCATTTGATTTTTCTCTTTTTTTAATTTATTGTATTTATGGGATTACATATGAGATACACAACAATCGTATGTCTTCATGTTCTAACTGAAAAAAGAAAAATAAATCGATCTTTATAAAAGTTCAGACTACTAGTAGAACATACATTGAAATAATCTGGCAGTTATTGAACGTCATCCAGACGTTTGTAATCACTCCTCAATCACGCCTTTCACAAAGGATGAAGGTGGTGAAAACTTTGTTTGAAACATATCAAAATTTGGATTGAATCTACGTTCCACATGGATGCAAACCAATGTTTTTAATCCGTGTGGAACCCCTATCAGCTGGATTTTGTCGCGGAAATGATGCATCATAACCCGTAATATGCAGATAAACAAGGAACGAATTTTTGAAAATCAACAGTTCTTCTAAAACATTTAGAATATGCTTAACATAAAGTATAAAGTCACAGATAAGCCAATGCTAATCATATCATCATCATAACCTAAGATTTTTTTAAAGAATATAATATTATAAAGTACGTTTTTATGACTTAAGAGAGCCCTTCCCGGCATCAACGCGCTCGCGTTGAAAAGCTTGTTGTTTTATCTAGCGCAATGTAAGAAAAAGAAACTCAGCGAAAAAAGAGAGACAGCGCCTGAGAGCTCGGTTTGCATTCGGTAAATTTCAAAAAAGTAAGAACATGATAACTTTGAACGAAAATAGTGTAAATAAATTTCATAAAACATGTTCCAGAAAATACGTGTTTTTTAGAAATCCTTAAAACTTCGTGATAAAAATATTTGTTATTTAAAATCTCTATTACTTTTGCAAGGTTTCTATCACATTTTTTTTTAGTTTAACTAATTATGAGTTCATTATAAACAGCCGAAGTTCAGGCAAAATTGGTAAAAAAAGGCAGAGTTTCGGAGGTTTATAGTAAATTGGTTTCTCCAAGTTCAGTTTTTTTGTTACTATAAAAACATAGGTATAGTGCCAAAGATACCAATTAGTTCAACAATTTCAAAGAATGATCTGTTGCAAAGCCATAATCACGTACGAGCGTTCGTATGAAAAAGAAGTCGGGTTGGCCGCCCTTAATCTTATTTTAATTTAAAAGCCATCGTATTTAGTTAAAATTGTGCCAAGTTTAATCACAATCGATTAGATCTGATTTTATTATGGACACCGAGTGACGAAATTTTTATAGAATATTCGTTGAGCTTTACTAGTAATAAATAAATATATATCCTTGGACAAATTATACAAATCGAATCTAACTCCAAAGTAAGCAAATTGTATGCTTGTGTTATGCGTGTTAGTCAACTATGAAAATACATAGAAATACATATATGTACCTAAATAAATTTAATAGTGGGTGTCCCATACCCAGAAATGCAGACATTTGAATGTTCATCACGCAAAGACCTGCTCCCGTCGAAAATCGAACCCGAGCCTCGCGGCTGGTCCTTGTAGTTAGGCGTGTACGCTAGCCAATCTACCAACGCGCCGGTCAAACTAATTAGTAATCACTTTTAACGATTTTGTTCAACCAGTTCATCATTCAAATATTAAAACAATGATACGTTCATTAAATTGTTTAACTGCAAAACAATTTAATTATAAAACAATTAGATTGGCAATTATTGTGTTTCAGTTGCTGATTGCAACTTCATTGCGTTTCAGTTAACGGTATTAAATGTTATCTTATCACAACTAAGCATTAATTATTATTGAATCCATATTGTCTGTTATTTAACTTATAAGACAAATTTTGAAGATACATTTTTACATTGTTTAATCTTAGGGAAGGAAGATAAACTGTCAAAATTTTGAAATTTGTTGGATCATATTTGCAATAGTAAAATCAGTGTGAGAGTGTGATCAAATTAGTTGTAGGTATAAAAAGGAATGCTCCTTTGGTTCGGTCATGTGGAAAGAGTAGCGATAAAAGATGGACAAAACAGATATACCTACAATGTGAATGTGGATGATTGTATCTCAGAGTATTTTATTGGTTGTATTCGGGGTAGACTTAGGTTGACACCTGACGTTATATTGCAAAATCACTCGGATGTTGTCTGAGAATGGTTTCAAGAGTCTCCAAAACCGGAGTGTTTGTGCGACATGTGTGGTGGTGGCAGTAGCGGTTTTAGTAATAGCAGCGCCCTGGGTAATTTATACGGCGCTTATGGGCGCCATTGCTGTTCAAAACCAAGCTAAAAGGCTAATAATATAGGTATAGCTTACAGGATCTGACGCCCCCTTACATCTTGGCGCCCTGGGCAGTTGCTCAACCGTGCCATACCCAAATGCCGTCCCTGGGTGGTGGTGGTGAGAAAATTAACCAGGTCGACAAGGATTGAGCCATTTGGCACTCGCTACTCACTGCCTAAAGAGTAAACTTGGCGTGAAGATATATGTTTGTATATTCCACTAGTGTGGTCAGGCATAAGTGGTATATTAATAGATTCCTCCAAATGCCATACTCAATAAAAAATATCTACTACACGAAACTCAAAATATCCACTCTGTCCAGCCTCATCCCTTGAAAATAATGGACGACAATAAAAAGGGCTGTATTTTATATTTTTCATTGAATACATAATAGGGTCCCAATTTCCACAATGAGATGGAAGCATATGCCTTATAAAAGGTATTCATTGTCAGGAAATTAGGGAAAAGGAATCTTTTTCACATCGAGTGAATCCACTTTCACAGTCTGGCGACGTACAATGCCCATTTGCCAAGTCATTGTTATGTGAAAGGTCCTCGAGTATGTAGCCTTATATACGTACTATGCATTGCACATATTATAATAGAAAAAAATACTGTCCAATTTTAATTCGGCCTTAAGAAACTGCTTATAATTGTATTCAAAAAAGTTTTTCTATGCTACGGTACTCTCGTTTAAATTCAACTCGGACTTGATTGGTTTTTCGGAAACATTATTCCAGCATTCCCTTCATTAAACATTAACGAAATGTACGAATGAATAAATGTTTCATTATAGTAATTAATATCTGAATTAACGCTCTCGGTTAAATAATTTGAAATAAACCGAATATTTATGAAACTAAAATTTTAAATGTCGGTTTTCCTGACGAACCGTGGCATGCTTGATTAATTAATACATATTTCATTTGCACTTAAATAATGAGTATTGTGTTTGCTCCATAAAAATAAAATTTTAATATTAATATGTAAACGGAAAACCGCAGGGGTTTTTAAAGTCGAGTGAAATTTGGCTTTTGACATTTGTTTCAAGGAAATGTGATGCTGAAAATGGTTTTTGTTGTTATATTCATAATTTATAGACCATAATATACTCTTTATTTTACCTAAAAGTAAGCAAATTATACACTATTACTAGAGGAATTAGTTAATGACATTAACTTTTCAGAAATGCTAAGATAATATGTACGAATAGATACCAGAATACATTAACGGCCAATGTTAATAATCAATCCTAATCCAAAACTTGCTGTCCAAGATTGATATTTTGATCTATTTTTATGTTATCGCTTGCCAATAACATATCTGTGTACAGGTTATATATGGCAATTAAGTATAGGATAGGCCGACGGATACCCAGCTATCTAGATTGCTTGAAATCCATCTTTCGAGAAATATTATTAACATTGGCCGTAAATCAGCCTTTTCCAAAGTGAGCGACAACGTCCTCTTGTGGGCGCTGGAAACCTAGAGAGGTGAAAAAATGGTTTTATTGAACTCCAGGCGAGACAAATATGTTTTATTGAGGTTTTTGATGAAAAAACACGGAGAGGGAGGCGCTACAAAATTGCTTATTTTCAAAGTGGGCGGTACATGCTATAAGTTTGGGAACTTCTGCATTAAATAAACTCTCAAACTCAGAAATACGGACATCATACATAGTGTGCACTCTAACTCTAACCTATCCGCTACCGAGATCATACGTCTTATGAGTCATATCACTGGAGACGTTAAATGAAAAAATACCAAAAAGTCATAACATACTCAAAAATGACCTTAAAAATATTGCTGATTTAACAAAATGGCTCAAGAAAAGTTAAAATCTGCAACTATACATATGTCTTTGTCTTAAATACGCGTGTGAGAAAGACAGTGATAATTGTTTCGAAATTCGGACGAAGACTTTAAAACTAAAATTATGAATGTTATACCTGGAGTAAAAGAAAACTAAATAACAATTTTAGTGTGTCGTCCAGTGCCGAAAATGCCGAATTAGGCTCAGTGCTTTAGACATACAATAGATCATTTAAATTAAAGTAAAGAAATAAGCGAGAAAGTGACGTAAACGTTTTTTTTTAAGTGAATCTTCTTTATCGGGGTTGGAAAAAAATGTAGTGTAACATTTTTTCGTTACGCGTCACATTTTTCCGTTACGCGCCATCTTTGTTCTTATCCCTACCACGCGTGATTCGAAGTATACTTTCTCCAGCGGAGTAGGGATTTGCAATAAACTTTATTTAACCAATTTCTGTAAAGTTGCATATAGAAATTATTTTTTGAAAAACAACGTCATAAAGAAGTTTCACTTCTTCACTTCTTACGAGTGTACGCTAGTACATGCATACATTTTTTTATTAGGAACTGACGCCTGAAGTACGTTTACAGCCTAAAAAAAACTCATAAGTACTATACAATTTACATCAATAAACTACTCCCCAATCTTATAATAATATATTATACGAGTAGGTATAGCGTTCACTTAACAGAAAATACAGTAAGTACTCACATAAGTATAACTAAAGTAAAGTCGGACCTCGCATAGTGGTGGCTAATCGGATCCGCCTAATTTATGGTCTCGAGGGATAGAAACATCCGATACTTGCTTCTCTTCAATAAAAAGATTGGACACGGAGATAAGTTGTCTATAGAATACGCTACCGGAAGGACGATTAACTATTAGAGGATATATAGCATGGAGTGTGCGCATCGCAAACGTTTCACGATTTGGTTAAAATAAACATTTATTTTATACATAACAAAATCAATGTGTTTTTCACAACGCATCATCACTATATAGTATAAAACAAAATTGCTACCTCTGTCCCTATGTCACTTTGTATGCTTATATCTTTAAAACTACGAAAGGTGATTATGATGCGGTTTTTTTTTTGATAGACAAAGTGATTTAAGAAGGATGTTTATATGTATATTTCATAACCGTGCGAAGCCGGGGCGGGCCGTTAGTTTTAAATTATTTTAACTACAAACATAGTTTAATTCTACCTAATAAATTAATTACAGTAAATACAGACTAATACTGACTAAAAAATCATTCATATTATATTAACAAATATTACAAATTCGTAAATGTGTTTATTTGTTTGTCATTTCGCGTTGCGATGGAGTTTTGACTGTGGAGATAGGAAGCTTGGGAGCGATAGATTTAATTTTGAACCCATTTCTAAACAGAATTTATTGGGAAAAATTAACAACTATAATTATTACGCATGCGTAGCCGTGGGCAGCAACTAGTTCTTAATAAGAATTAGTGGCAGTTAGTCGGTTTTACGAAGAAATGTTAAGAAAAGGACAAGGGTATCGTCAAAGCTTATGTCATTAATAATGATAGCGATTCTGCTATGCACAAATGCTATCTATTTTAAATTAAACAAAAATAAAAGGGATGGAACATTTTATACATGTCAGATTAGTCAGTATATATATAAATAGATAGTAGTAAAATTGTGACGTTTTTAATCGACGTTTTAAAGAAATAGATTAAACGTATGTATATACGTCGTGTACAGACTAATCTGACAACACTAAAAGTGTTTTGTCTCATTATATTACTTTAGCTGAAAGAAGATAGCGATAACTTAAAATTGGTTTAGTGATTTCGCAACAAAATTACATCCAATGACATAAAACGTGTAACGAGCGGAGGCTTAGGAGTTATCACAATAATTACGGCAATTGGTCTGACGACAGATTTTTACTACTTATGACGAGTTAAGCATGTCATTTCAAACATAATCTGTCATCACGTAAATAAAAACAATTCTTATTTGCATCCTATGCCTGATTTAAATGTTTCGTGTGATTAGACAAGCTTTTGGAATACTCTAAGCCTCCCCAAATAAACACTTAATGCAACAACGATAAACATCATCAATTACTGTCACGCTGTACAATTTTCTTCACACTGACGCATCCCCTTGCAAATTCTTACTCATTTATCATGCGAATACAAACCTAAAAATGACACATAATTAAATGGACGTTTGGGAAGCGCTGGCAATAAAATTTAAATTAAACATTAATGGTGTTCAAATTTATGCGTGTCATCGTGCATTATGAAATCTTAGATTCGCGTATATTTCTTTAAAATATAGCTAAAATAATTTTACGTAGATTGTGTTGTTTGACAATTTATAGTCCTCTGAAGTTACGCACTTGTTTTACTGTCTGCGATCAGAACTGGGATAAGTATTTAGTACTTTCTTTTTCCGCTTGACTCACACTTAAATATCTTTTTACCAAAATGTTATTAAGTCGTATTGTTGGCGACGGCACCAAATCAATGTTTTTTTGGATCTTTCGCACTCCCATATGCAAAAAAAACTGCTCATATCTTCAGTGTCAGTCAGCTTATTTTTTTTTTTTAAATAGTCGCCTCTGTCGTCTGGCAGTCCGATGTTAGACACTTCATAAGGACCTTGAATTTTTTGATGAAAACAAGGTTGCTCGGGATTGGATATGTGTCTCATTTGCGATTGGAACTTAGTGTCTTCGATTAGTCGTGGGTGTTCTAGTTGTGCCTTAGCCTATTTCTTCGAGGATACGGGCGTACTTTTTTAATAAAAGATATTTACTCTTATAATCGCATGCTTAATATGTAAGTTCTAAGTGATCATTCATCTCTCAAAAAGTATTTAATCTCCACATCCCAACTTTTAACACAAAGTGACTGACACATAATCGACAGTGTCAAGCCAGCATTTCTTATGTTTTTTCCAGACAATCACGCCTGTTTGCAATTAAAAACTTTGTCACTTAAACTTTCTCTACATTACTTTTACATAATGTATTAACTATTGTAGTTGTGTGATAGATATACATATAAGTCCCGCTCAGCGGCAGTCGTCCATTAGCACGCCACGCTGTTATCTACTATTGATCTGGTTCAATTAAGCTGCCTATCGCCGGGAGACCACTGTACTGGACATCTAAAACATTGCTGCACATTTGTTACACTGTAATGTAACATATGACATACATGTGCACCTAATCATTATAATAAACTTTATTTAATCACTTAAGTACCTCTCATTGCTGGATGCTACATCTATGTACATTCATCGCAGATATTGAATACTAGAAAGGGTTAGATGTCGAAAATGCTGTGTAAAAATAACACGATTTATTTCTACACTTCACTACTACCATGAATATTTCGAAACAAAAACAAAACTAAGGTAGAAGGAGCGTCTTAGGCTTTAAGTTTTAGGAGGAATAAAAACATGCACTTTAATTTAAAATTTCTTTGCATTTATTTATGCAGTGAATAAACTATTGTCTACTGTAGAGTTGCTATGGATAATATACAGTATAAGTCCCGCTCAGCGACCGTCGTCCATTAGCACGCCACGCTCAGTTATCTACTATTGATCTGGTCCAATTAAGCTGGCGATCGCCGGGGGACCTCTGCGCTGGACATCTAATACATTGCTGCACATTTATTAGTCAGGGCAATGTAACATCCTAGATAATAGGTCGTCTTCTTTTTGTATCACGATCACATCGCTCGGGTTTTATCCGATGGTGTTGTAATGAATGTGGAAGAAGCTAAGTAAGTTTGCAAGAATCGTGACAGTTGGCATTTCATACACCTACTTCGTAAGACTACTACTTGGCGTGAAGATGTATGTGAGTGTATGAGTCTCTGTGTGTGTGCGTGCGTGTGTGTGTGTGTGTGTGTGTGTGTGTGTGTGTG
>NJDD01001302.1:110107-162664 GCA_002245505.1 Calephelis nemesis | reverse complement strand
AATGGTTTCGTGTAATACCACGTTTATCAAAACTCGTAGCCATGCTGTTGAATACCACTAAATTTTGAACGAAAGTGCCAATAGCTATATCAATTTAAATTCTCACATCGCAGATTTTGGGCTAGATACATAGTGTAAAAATAACGCAGTTTAATTGGCATTAATAAAGGTTTCATAGCTTTGGCAGAGGTTTTCGGATTAGCCGAAACTTTTGGTTTCGACCAGTTTCCGCTATAAAATCCTGCCCTTGCTTTAGTTTCGGTTTCGGTCCGGTTCGGCAGCCCCAAAACTTCTTTGTGCCGTCACTCGACAACTGTTGCCGCTAACTGGTACTCGCTTAGCTAGGCACCACAATACTTTAATTATTTTCTTTTTATTTCATTTAATACTGTTTGTCTACTAGACTACATAGGTATAGTTTATGTATGGCCCGACAGCCTTATATGTCAATAGAAAAAGTAAATTCATGCTCATATCCCCGCAGAAGTACCTCTGCTGGGTACTCACATCCTGTTTGTGCCTCTGCCTAGCCGAAGACAGAAGGTGGTAAGCCTATCTCTACCCGGGCACATCTCTAATCCTGGGAAATGTTATTTTTATTAGAAAATTAAAAATACGCAATTTTTTATTATTCTGTTGCCCCACCCGGGGATTAAACTCGAACCTCAAGAAGTCAAGTTCGACGCCGGACCGCTAGACCCCCGAGGCGACTATAAAAAATATACACAATATGTATAAAAATAAGCAATATACAAATATACACATATATATACAATATGTGTATAAATTTAAGTAAGCTTCGGTTTCTGAAACTGAGACTTAAGAGTATGGCTGAAATTTCAGTTTCGGCTAAACAGTTGTGTTCGGACACAAATTTATAATGATAATAATCAATCCCACCAAAAACATAAATGTAAAAAAGGAGAGCCAAGTTCAATACAAAAATTATGCTTGGCTGTGAACTCCGCCGCAAAAAGAATGGAAATCTTAATGGGTGCCAAGTTCTATGCAAAATCCAAATACTTATAGGAACAAAATAACATTATGATCAAGTATGAAACTCTATTTCTTTGCTTTATTCGATACCTATAACAAATGCTGTTATTTTAAAATAAGAGATCTAATAGTAGGTTAGCTTTAACTTGGCCAGTTTTCATAACATCAGTTATTTCATAACATTATTCAACATATATACATATTATAAAAACTGATAAAAACCCCCCTATTTTTGATTTTTTTTTATTTTTCGATTTTTTCCTACGTTTACAAATAATTACCGAGCTGGATTCCAAATTTTATCCTTCTAGGTCATCTGGAAGTAGGTTAGGTTTAGCTACTATAGGTATGTCAGTCAGTCAGTCAGTAGGTACTAAAATTTACGACTTTTAGACCTTCATATCTTTATAACCGTTTGGGCTAGCTTTATGAAATTTGAGATGATGAGATTCTTGATTTCCTTATGGATATGATTACACACACGTACTTTTATGTATTTACGTTAAATAGATTTTGAATTATAAAAGGGTCAAAAGTAGCACCAAGTGGTTTGTGTAAAATTACACTCGGCGCTGGCTAGCCAGTTCATTGCTTGAACTTGGCTTGACACGCTGCCGCGTGTCTAGATCAACTAAAAATGTTTATTTCAATTTGACCACGCAAGGGGTATACAAAGGACACTTTCATTTAATAATTTAATACTTTAAGTAGTCGTTGGTTTAATACTCAAGACATTCTTTAGTTTAAAAATTACAGCCATCTACAATATTATTTTGTCTGTGGCACATGTGTAATCGGTATAAAAAATATTTTATTACTTTTGACAATAACTCACATAGCTATCTGGATCTAGTGAATTCAACAAAGATTTTTATTTTAATCTAAAAGCTATGTATTTTATTTTATCTTAACAGGCTCCAACAACCACCGAAGTGACAAATTACCTTCTTTCAAAAACAGTGAAATTTTTTTCACAAAATGCCCTTTCTATTTCACAGTGATTTAGTTTTGTACAGTGCCATCTATTATCACTTGTTGAACTAAATACATCGGATAAAGTATTTGATTGTCAAATTGATCATTTTTCAATGCTAGAACTAATCATGACTTCAGTACTTATAAGACTATAGTAAGTCCTGCATACGTAATCATCATTACTAATTAAGGGTCATCCATAATTCTCGTGAGTTTCGAAAGGTGGGGAGCGATTACTTCGTGTGCTTCGGGTATCACGATGGGGAATAGTAGTGTAGTCGTAGTGAGATATCACATGTACAGTATTACTGTTTAAATTATGCGCTTCAGCTTTACACTTATTACTTTTTTTACACTTTATGCATTTATTTTGAAATTGACTGACCTAATCTAAATTTTAGCGAAATGATCAATTATGTGTAATAACAACTCTAGATAGATATCTTTAAAGTACATTCGGAGTTCCGAAGCTTGACGAATATAGCCGAAGCGCATAATTTAAATAGTACTACTTACTGTATAATATATTTGTTATAAAACTTACGATTTATAAACAGCAATCATCCACTGCTGAGTGTTGATGGCTTCCTGCTAAACCGTGGATAAAACGCACGTAGGTAATCTTTTTCTAACCGACTCCAAAACCAGAAGGTTATCGATTCAACTGTTTATTTTTTTTATTTGTTTCTGACACGATGACTCGGCATTGATCTTTTTTTTTGGATAGGCCACGATTCCAAGGTAGGAAGGTATATTAATTTTAATATAATACAGCTTGTGACTTTTGAGTAATACGAACTTAATTTTCATCTATCTTGACGATCTCAGTATCGTTGACATAGACGAAAATTTATGGATATGGGACCGTCTCGGAATCGTAAGCTAATTTTTAAGAAGGACTATCAAATTTCGACGTATTAATAAAATAATTGGAGTCGGATTATTTGCAGCTTTATTATTAAATTATATTATCCTGCTATTAAAAATCCTCGTAGATATGTATTGTCAGAGTTGCCAGGTGTTGGGTATTCTACCGAACCGGTTGGTATTTTAACACTGTTCTCGGTGATCGAATTACAAAAATACTGAAGTATGGTTGGTTAGGTATTTTTCTGATTAATTTTTCTCCCTAACATATAATTCAACTGTCAGATTTTACACAACTGCGAAGAGCGAAAAGCAGATAGCATGATTCCATATTTGCGTTTTCATTCGTTTGCGTGTTTACGATAGTATGTGGAACGCCCAGAATGTTTTCCATCTCTTACATAAGCGCACACTGAACGCCGGTAACTCCTCTTTGCCTTTTTTTATGTCTTACCAAAATATAGTGAAAAAGATAGACAAAGAGGGGTAATCTTTGTCTTGACCTGGCGACACTGATATGCGAGTACCGGATTAGCGCAAATAATAATGGCAGTACCATGTATTTGAATCATTTGTATACAGGCAGCCTTAATAAATTAAGAGTGAGCATGGTAAAGGCAGATTAATTATGTATACGATATAATTTTGTGTCTGACATGTCGTGAAATGTATGGGGCAGCTAAACCAAAAAATACGTTGCTGGAAGCGTGCATTAGTAAGAAAACTTGTTTTTTATAAGTTATGCTCTCGAGCAATAGTACTTTGCATCGTAATCCTACTCATACTATAAAATATGTGAAAGTTTGTATGTTTGTGTGTTTGTTACAAAAATCTTACACAAAATCTGCTGAACCGATTTTCATGAAATTTTGGCACACACATTGTATTTATCTCGAAAAAATGTTCCTGTGGGACCATTAACAATGTGGGCAACAGCTAGTAGATAAATGAATAAACGATTTTTTATACTTGTTTAGTATTTATTTAAGAAATGCCTGGCAACCCTAATTCTAGAACACACATCCGTCATTATGGATTATTTAATAGTTAACCCATTCTAACGTCAAGTTTATCTATGTTGTATTTCCACGAAACGAGAACTAGACAATACTAAGCACTAAGAGAAATACTACTGAATGTTCTGCCAATTAGAACTATATCGTTAATTACTATATATTAGTTGACTGTTACTGCAATGGTTTTAACTACCGACCACTGCATTGCGGTAGATTGCAGGGGCCACCATGTAACGAAATACATTCAAACAATTTTGATTCTTCTTTGAATACAATAAAGACCATTTTTAAATATAAAACCTATTTATTATGCAAAGATAATACGTATCTTTGATGATTGAATCTCTTTTACTCTATTTACTTTTTTTACTTTTGAGATTAATCCTTTAAAATTATGCGAATATTTAATTTTATGTGAACATTGCGTTTGTACGTAACAAAATAATTTATGTGAAAATATTCACATCAGTCTTTACAATTGTTATCAACTTTTATAACTTTGGTTAATATAGGTTTTACTAGGATATTTCAATGCATATAAAATAGAAATAAAACATTTCTTATGTCACCTCTTTTGAATTGGAATTTCCAAAAATACTTTCTTTCATGTTTTAATTTTATTTCTCCATGTTCTTGTTCTTGGAATGTATTGTCACATTGTTTTTAAGAAATAAAAAGATCAACTTATTCAAGATTTGAACCCCTTACCTATCATTCGTCACAGCTTTTGCCTCTCGATGTAACACTCTTTCTATGTGATTTATAGAGGATTCAAATGTTGAGGTGAAATTTTCAAAAATTAACTCAGATTTATGTCTTTTGAGATAAATGACAATAAAAGCTGTTTTGAACTGCATGCTCTGTAATAAATAATATCACTGTCATATTCGGGTCTAGAGGGTAGACTAGCCGATATACTTGCATAACAGGTTTCACATCCAGCCACAGCAACGCACCTATTAAATCTATGGTTACGATAAGCCACGATTGTCTCTTATTTCACTGTCTTGTGCTATAAAAAGTCTCTTTATACACGTGACATTTAAGTAAATTTTTACATAATGAAAGCGAAATAGAATGGGCGGTTTTTTTGTTTTCAGTTAAAAATATTTCTACCAGCTGAGTCATGAAAAGGATACTCCAAAAACTAATACTAATATACATAATAATATTGAAGCCAAGTTAAATTATTAAATCGTTCAGTTGTGATTTTAACTACAATATGTAAATAATTTTTGAGTGTGAGTCCCGTGATACCAAAACAAATACTGTTAAAACAAATACCAAAATACCTGGTATTAGGTAAATAACTTAACACGGTTTATGGCACACGCGCACAACTTTAATAGACTTATGAAGGTATACTTTCACATCCATTGAGATTAAAAGGCTTCTTGATGATAATGTATAGAATTAACAATTTTGGTGTTGGTCCATCAGCTTGGACCACACGAAACAATATACCTAGTATCTTGGTACGGACATCATATAATTTATTGATCACTTTGCAACAGCGAGATCAGCGAGAAATTGGGAATAAAAGAAAAAGTTGGTGTAAAAATGAGCAAGAGCATGCTTCGTTGATTTAGTCATGATCGTTCAAGTACCTAAGTCAATCACTTAGGTCTGAAGATAGTGCCAGAAAGAAAAGTAAGACAGGTCTGCACGGACTATGACATTTGGCAGAAACTCTTTGGCTAACCCGCTTGTGTGATGTGATGTGATACGTATGTATCACATCACATCACACAAGCGATTGATATGTCACATTGTATTTTTTTATTGAACACTTTGTTAAAACCAACAAACCGAATTTTAAATTCAACGATAAACTCGACGTTCATTCAAGAACTAAGTGGTTTTGCTTCCGTAAAATTTAGTACGAATCGCAACCTCAAAAAAATCCGTCACTGAAATCATCTACAGTCGCTTGTTGCAAGTACTCGAAACACTTTGAAACTATTCTTTAACGAACTACGAATGGTTATACTAACGGATTACGGTTCGTTAATTTTGGGTATCAGGCGTTAAATAAATTAGTCTATGTGTTACGGTTGATGACGTCACTATTTTCTTAACGCGAACACAGTTTACCACAGCCAGTGTTTGACAATCACGTATATTAATTAACCGATTAGCATAAAACGTTCCCTGTAACGATATTAATGGGTAATTAATCGGGACAGTCTCATTCCGGTCACGTAAAACCAATCGCACATTACGCTGTGTACGCTGTGTGTTGGTGGGCGTGTGTTGAGTTATGAGTCTCATAACGACGCTTATTATCAACGCAGATGGGCAAATAACTGCTGAATATCAATGTACGTTTGCTGATTTGTTATTGACATTCAAGGATTAAGACGAATAAGACTTCGCTTAAGACGCAGAATAGATTAATAAATACATTTAAATGATTTAATAAAACTACGGATAACAATTGGTTTCTGATCAATAAATATAAAACTAAAAGTTGCACAATAGATCGAATGAGAATGATCCAAGAACAAAGATTGAAAAGTTTAAAAAAATAATTTACATATTTTAATTTTTTTCATTTATATCTCTCTACAGCTATCCGTATTTAGTATACCATATGACCATATTTCTTATTAGATAATAATAAATCGTAAATGTGTTTGTACATATTTTTTATCCAATTGGGTAATTTTTTATTGCCTTTATTCGTTTATTTTTGATGAAGCATCACGAAAAGTCTAAGGGATCAATAATTATTATTGGGTTATTACTATTCAAAAAATAACTATCCAACATAAAACCTAAGCGATGTTTCATAAAAATCAGTAAAGTACAAACGGAGCATCTTTCATTATTATATATAGTATAACAAACCTTCTCCATTTTGCATAATAAATAATGTGTATTTGTTCAACTCATTGTTGAGGAATTCTCTAGTGTGCCCTAAATAACATTGGTTAGAACGGAACAAAATTTATTTGGGGCTACACTGGAAGTATACTAATAAATAAAGATGTCTAAAATATATTGATAGGTACGTTTACAAATGTTCTGAAGTTATTTAATTTGTGAACACGCTTAGATAAAAGCGGTTGGTTTCCGTATTAAAACTGTAACTTACTAGGTGTTATCCGCGGCTTGGTCGGCGAATAATAGTTTCATAGCAACTTACACCCCCTAGTATAGTCCTTTGGGGATTGATTTATGGAAAAAGCAGCCTGTGTTTGAACTCGGATCTTTAATTTTATGTACAATCAATTTTATCAAAATCGGTTCAGCAATTAGATGTGAAAACGTAATAGAAGGAGTTTCATATTTTTTCGTATTCATTTATGTGACATTGGCTGTAAGTTCTGTTTTCATTCAGATATTAAAGCGGGATAAAAATGAGCTTATTTGTTTGGTATTCTCAAATATGATGGGTATGCAAGTATGTAAGCAACTACTTGTCTGGCGATCTGACAGGATTTGAACCCAAAATGCATTGTGTCTCAGTGACACAAACTGCAACTAAAAACCAAACTAAACTGCAGGATGAAAAGAACCATTAAAAAGGTAGGTAGGGATAGCTTGGTTTTGATGTTACTAATCAAATAGCATTATTTCGGAAAACAAAACATTTTGTCATTAGAAAAATCACCTCTCACATCCTGAGGTTTAATATCTCCAAAAACTATAAATTCGGTAACCTAATTTCCCACAGTGGAACGGAGGCATTTAATTATTTCTGAGATATCACTATGAGTTGCTATCGATCAGGTACGTTTGGTAAATTATGTATCGAAATCCATAGCGCTTTTGGTCTGAACATTGAAGGCGCCGCGCTGTTCAAAATGTTCATGCAAACAATTTGCAGAGACGCTAGCGAATATAGCGCCTTAAAGTCATTGTAAAAGATAGCGCATACTTGGATGGATCGCATTCGGGCGCATCGTAGCGTAATAATCCACCTAGATCTCTTACATACATTTTTGGCAAATTATACCGGTCTGTATCGAGGCGGATTTATACGCGACACCAAACACGAAGTCCTTAATGCGGCATACAATCACTAAGAAAAAGACTAAACACAATCTATATATTAATACGTGATGCCAAAACTTTGGACCCCTTTTTACGAAAGTTTCGCGGACGCAGGAGCATAAAATTTGGCACACTTACAGTTTATGTGTAAGAGAAGTGCAGAACGCTAACATTTTTCAATAATAATGCTCATAACGTACATTAAATAAATAAATAAAACATTACACACACTACCATGCATTTGACACACACAAACAAATATATTCATGATAACGATAAAAGATCACAGATGGCGCACTAAAAAGTTTGGTAAGAACGCTATCTTCATTTCTCAAGACCAAGTAGTTCTCATTAACATGATTTTCAAATTTATTATGGTCGACCAATCGACCAGTGGGCAACCACTGGTATTAATAATAATGTCTAGAATCTAGAAGCCTAATGCCATTGTAACGGTAAAGTAAAGTGTTGTATGGCAGCTACCAGAGGCGCCACTTTCCATACTTGACGATTTCAAAGTAGAGTTGCCACTCTTCTTTTCTACTTTACAGTTTACACTTTGGTACTGAGTAACATAATCCGCTGGTGCAATACGACTCGGACCGCAAGAGTGTGCTTTGCAATGCGAAGCGCCTTGACCCGACAACGTCTCGTCAATAGCCTGCCCTGTTCTTGAAGGGCGTAGATAGTAATAGTTTGTCACCTACACTTACACCTACACGTACAATTTTACACCTCTCAATAGTCTGTAAATTCATTGTCCCCAAAAATTGTAAATTTACTAACGCTTAATATTTTTCCACAGATGGAGAGTTGTACTCCGGTACAGTCGCAGACTTCAGTGGAATGGAACCAATCATATACCGGGAGCCACTGCAAACGGAGCCATATGATTCGATGACATTAAACGGTTAGTGATATTTTTTATTCTCATTTTCAACCGTCTTTAAAAAATAATCTCTCAATTCAACTGTATAAGTGATGTTAAGTATGTGTGTTTAAGTTAATCTCAGGATACCGTAATTTATGAACGGATTTGAATATTTTTGTTTTGTTTTGTAGCCACAAATGGAAAGCCGTTTCTCCCATTATATTAAACTATGAATTTGATGATGGAGCATCACTCTACCATCAGTGGTCTTGTTAGTATCTATACTTAAACTTTAACCAGTGCTCGCTTCTTACTAGATTCGAAATACTTTCCTGGTAGAGAGGCAAATGGTTTATTCTACTCAGCGGACCCGTACCACCACATTATTGAAATTTTTGTAATAACTGCGTAAACCTTTAACGGAATGGACGGAAATTTTATTTCAGTATTCCGATTATTATTTAAATTAGTTTAAATCGGATGCACACCAAATATTTGCAACTAGTGCTTACAATCAGACCCCTATCACGCACAAGTAGTGTATAATAGATGACCTAATGCTGTACAGGATCTGTGATCTGACTAACAGTCAGCATGTAGGCAAAGTCGAAATGATTATGAAGACACTACGTGGGTGACGACTGACGGTGATCAACATTCTTCCATAATAAAATAGCTTTTGCCACCTTGAGCCTTGTCTTAAGACAGCGTACAGGTAACATACCGACAATCTACGAGACTCTGGTTTGATTCCGATAGGGGCAGGTGTAATAAACATGAATAGTTTATTGATGACGAATGACGCGCTTAGTAGAATTCATTCTAGACAAAATTTATTAATATCTTGTATTTTTCACAATATATTTATATTATTTTCTTTTATGAAGATCTGACGACCTTTGTATAATGAACTAGCTTTCGAAATACAATAGAAAGTAATTCGTTACTTCTCCTGTTATCGTGTTACAATCATACAAAACAAAAACATATAATGTAATAGATAACATCTTCTTTTTTTGCGTCGGTTAAAAAATGCATTATTAAGCACTTGGCACTGTTTAAGTACTGTTGTATGTTTTCTGTGAGACAACGAGGAAAAACGTAGATATGTAGATGCTAACAGTAAACTAACTTTAAACCCAGCTTCACTATGAAATTGTAACTCGTGAACTTTGTAAAATCGATTAAGTGAGTAATACAACTCGCATTTAAGCCGTGTAATCGGGAGGAGTTCATAACTCATTCCAATTTTAAGCATTTAATTTGTTAACGGATGAGTTATTATTAGCTCGGTTAATAAAAACGATTGATTCTTGTTGTTTATGAGCAAGTTTTTTTATAACATACAAGCACACGGCTTTTGAATGGTAAGAGTTAACCGTTTTCAATATACACCATACACCATACACACCATACAGGAGCGTTTAGGTCTATTGTGCAAGGTTTATAAAATACGTTTATAAAAGTAATTACATAAATATTTGATTGTTTATCACGCGTAGCTGGCAAGCTAAATGATTCGTGACGCTCATATTCGACTATCAGCAGCAGCAAGCAGTTCAGATATATCGTGAATAACTACGTAATAACCAATTCTCAGGGCCGGATTTAAACTACGAATAATGCCCCATCATCGAAATTTTAAAATGTACTAAATTTTATTTATTTATTTCAAAGTTATAGAAAAAAATTCACAAACTGTAAGCTATTTGGAAATTACTAAATTTCTTAGCGGGATGATAATAATGAGGAAAAAAGACAAGCCCGAAAAGTTTTATTTCGCTGTATTTTCTCCGTTTTATGTACTACCCAGGCCGATCCAGGAATCTTTTAAAATAAAATCAACTGCTTTTCTTGAGCCCGTAAGAGGTACAGTGTCAGTTTAATTGCCACTAACGCCGTAACACCTTAACTAGGCGATTTTTATGACTAGTCGCTCGGTTTATGGTATTGCACTTTTCCGTTTCCGGTGAACAAACTCACGGTTTCTTCCCATCGGAAAATCTCTCAGCTTGTTTATTATGTTTAACAAAAATATTAATTAAATTCGAATTCGATTTAAATCTTAAATCAGTCCAAAGTTTAAATAGAACTTCCATTGGTACCTTTCGGTTACAAACTCTAAGACTAAGAACCCACGAAGCGGTTTTTACCACGACCGCTGCTGCGAGAACCGCAAACAACCGCGGGCGCTGCGGGTGTAAAACGCGTCGTGAAATGTGCTTTTACTTTTTGCATATAAATCTACATTCTACAGAATCTGCGGGCCCGCAACCGCTACGGGTGGGCAAGAATCGCTCCGTGAGTTCTTAGGCTAAAAACTTAAAGTTTTAAGAGCATACAATCCTAGAAATTCTATTAAAAACGCACAAAAGAATATTTGTTTGAGTTCAATATTGATATTCAATTGAAAGCCCGGAGATGGCAACGTCAACTTTACATAACAGAAATTCTTATCAAATGCAACATGTTTCCATTCACCGCTTGCAGACGGTAATAATATTTCAATAATATAAATTTATTTCATACAACAGAATAAATCATCGTACTTTTTGAAAGAAAGAAAATATGTTTATTTGCGGAATATGCGTGTTGAAGTAGTTACAAAATTATTTAAGCTTTCCAACATAATATTCTACTACATTGTGGTGTGCAAATATTTTTAATATTTATAAAAGTGATTATTTAATTATATACACAATGTTTTAATGTTCATACAACAAGTAGTTTTATTCTTATTACAATTTGAATTATACCTTACAAACAATTTTAAAATGTTAATAAATTTAACCCTGTCAACCGTAAACTACCATTTTATACGTACACTTTATACGTAGGTTTATAAAAATCCGGGCTCCTTTGCAGATTAGACTGGCAGACAGCTCGTAAAAGGCGAGTATAGGCTTACCGTCACTAATACCGTGACATCTGACCAGGTGGTAGAATTTCGCAGCGACTCATCCGAATTGGTACCACCGCCTTCCCTATTCCTGCCGCTATAACGTTAGCGCTTGCTGACGTGTTTCGGTCCGGAGGTGAACCGGTAAACTTACTTTTGCTCGAGACCTAACATCTCGGCCTCAGGTTGGCAATAATGGTATCTCTAGGCGGCGTAAATTTTTGTACCACTAGGAAATCCATCTGTTTGCCTTCGAATGTCATAAGAAAAATGACGATAGTCTTTATAGTAGATCGATTTAGGTTTTTTTGAAAGTGGTGATTCTGGATAAAGATTAGCAGGTTTGTACGAATCGAGATACTTGACAATTGATACTCTCTCATATGTGTATGTATGTATTTTATATTGCTATATACGAGTAGGTACTAAGAGTGGCGATAGATGGCAAGCACCACTCATTCAGGATTAGTCCTTCATGATCTGTCTCTCGAAAAAAAACAAAATCGATTCATAACTAGTCAAGTGATCTTATAACAACTATAAAAAACACAAACGAATTGTTAACGTCTTCCTTTTAATAGTCAGTTAAAAAAATCATGTTAAAGGTCTCCATCGTGGTAAACAATGTTTGCTGTGTTGATTGATATGTATAAGCCTACCAGACACGTCGGTTTAGGACACAAGCCTTCCAAACATGTCCTGTCTATGCGTGTATGGGATGACATCGTCACCTTAGCGAATGTCAAGTGTGTTTGCACATCCGGCCATCAGCGCTACAGTCAAATATATCCGCTAATTGAATTTAGAACTCCTGTTGGTATTCCTGCCGCAACATTGACGTATGATGCGTGACGTTGTAAACAGATTTGACTGTACTTGTCTACTGTATAATTTATGCTGTGGACAAAATATGATAGGGTTGCCACTATTATAAAAAAAGTATTTTTAATTATGTTTTCTATTATGTGATAAATAACTAAGTACCTTCTGCTAATAGTGGGTGCCTTTTTGCGTACTTTTTCGGCGATACGGTCATAAAGATACTTAAAAGTAATTAAACTAAAACTTACAAATTAATGATGATTGTTACTACGGCTGTCGCATTAAAATAGTGTACAGTTATTTTTTATAACATAAACTCACACAATCATGTTTTGTATTCCAAGTACCTACCACGTTAAATCTTATCGTATTAATATAATTTAAATACTTATGATCACTAAAAACTATGTCTAAGTAAATAATAAAACAATCTATTTATCATATGCGTTTATTTAAAGACTTAAATCGGTCAATTTGAATTAAACTTTTTTTTTTTTGAACCCTTGTTTTGAGTGACTAATGTAAACCTCGCAGTTTTCACAACTTCGCCGGTATTTTTTTTACCCATAAGACAATTATTTAAAACGTGGATACAAGATTTTATGATCAGTAAAAAATTTAAATAATCTCCCACACACTATATTTCGGAAAAAGATATTTTATAGACGGAATGTTAAACTTTTCAGAATTCGAAGTTTGGTACTGCAAAATATATCCGTGGACAGTGATCCATAACATAGCCTACTAGCCTGTATTCCAGTTATTTCCTTTAAAAACTCTTCATTCTTATTTCTGACACAAAAACTCACGATGTTACGTATATTACATTTAATAATATTATCTAGAAACTTTAGTGACAACCCTAAGCAGGCTTAATTTAGTTAATAGTGTTTGTTTACGTATGCATTAGTTTGACTACCTGATTTAAACTAATCAAGTGTAATTGTATTATTCACAGCCCCTGATTTCGTGAACTCATTAGTACATGGAAATTTCGTGTACTTCTTCTTCCGGGAAACTGCGGTGGAATACATCAACTGTGGAAAGGTACTGGTTCTGTTTTATTTTATTGTCTTCTACCTGTTTACCTTCGACTACATCAACGTAGGTTAGATTTTCATATACTTTCACCACTTATTAAAGTCATTTGGAGTTGTTTTTTTTTTTAAGTAGCCAGTTTCTATCTCGTGCGAACTATACTAGTGGTCGCCCGTTAGTCGAAATTCGACCATAATAAATTTTAATATCTTGTTGATGAGAACGCTATCTTCATTTCTCAAGACCAACTACTTTATCTCCAAACATTTTAGTGCGCCATCTGTGGTCTTTTATCGTTATCATCAATATATTTGTTTGTGTGTGTCAAATGCATGGTAGTGTGGGTAATGTTTTATTTATTGATTTAATGTTATTATTATTTCAAAAAATATTAGCGTTCTGCACTTCTCCTACACATAAACTATAAGTGTGCCAAATTTTATGCTCCTGCGGCCGCGCAATTTTCGTAAAAAAGTTCAAAGTTTTCGTACCACGTATTAATATATAGATACATATCAAAGTTTATCAAAATCGGTTCAGCGATTTAACCGCAAAATTGTCACATGCAGACTTGTAGTTAATATGTTAAGTATGGATATAGTATTATTTTGAGGTGGAAATATTTATTTGTGCGTTTGTGATAAACTTGGACACTACTTATAAGCTATTTGTGATAAACTTGGAAGTTCAGTAATATTATTAGTTATGTTTCATCAAAATCTTTCCAAAAAGAGCGAGACTATGTACGTACGACGCTGAAAGGAACTTAGCAGTTTCTGTGTCTATTGAAGAGCAATCAAGACATATCACATAAAAAAGAACATTTTTTGTGTTATGTCAGCGAACAAACACACTGTTCTTCTGATGTTAAAAGACAACTATAGTCACACACCTTGACTATAGTTTTCTTTTAACCTAAGATGTTATAAGTGCCGAGATGTGTCCTCCGGATCGAACATGCCAGTCATTTGTTGGTGGCTGAAATGGGTAGGGCGGTGGATCCATATACGGTCAAGTAGGTGCACAATACTCTACCACCAGTGGACTTGATCGTACTGAGCTGTATTTTAACCTGTGCTCGGATCTTATGAGCTGGTAGAAAGGCAGATGTTCTATTCTACTCAACAAACCTGGACCAACACGTGGAAAAACAACACGAATCTTTTGAATAAACTCGACCAACTAGAGTCTAGGGTGTTGAGCTATTCCCAATTTTATTATTACTAAAGTTAGAGACTTTTACAAAATTCACAATATTGTTATTTTTATTTTGCGATTTTAGGTACTACGGAAATGTCGGCGTAGAACGTAAACACCTAATGATGACTCGATTTTTTCACTGGCGGGCGATGGGGTGATTACATCCTGACCTTTTTCTATCTGTGTATTAATATGTTACACCATGTATTACAGTCGGTGTTCTCCAGAGTGGCCAGGGTGTGCAGAGACGACCGTGGCGGACCACATAGGTTTAAGCAGCGATGGACGTCCTTCTTAAAATCGCGTCTAAACTGCTCAGTGGCCGGGGATTTCCCATTTTATTTCAATGAAATCCGTGAGTTATAACTTTTCATAACTAAGATTATTATTTTTCATATTTAGAAATTGGAAATAAGATGGTATTGCAAACCTGTGGCTGGGATGTTACTTACGCTCTCTCCCTTGTGAGAGTCAGTTCAACGGCAACACTGACCTCTAGATTCGGATACAGGCATATCACTAAAATTTTGACGACAGAAATAGGTACCTGTTATCCGAACCAGGAGCTATAATAATCTAACAACTTGTCTGATTAACTGCCTTGAACTGATAAAACACTGACAGTGTTGCAGCAGGGCTAGGTAAGTTCAGAGGCAACAAATTCTGTTGTAACCTATAATTGTGCAGAAGGTCATTGTAAGAACTATATCTTATATCCGAACCATATGGTCATAAAATAGCCTAGGTTACAAGTTACACGACACGTAGACACTTGGTCCAATTTAAAATACCTTAGAACCAGATTAGATTAAACTAGAACTCTTACAAAACATTCGTTCCCTTTCAGAATCAACAACAGAGTTAATAGAAGGCGTTTACGGAGGACTGAATGCCCAACTTATATACGGCACTTTCACAACACCACCAAACAGTATATCAGGGAGCGCAGTCTGCGCGTTTAGCATGCAGGACATAGCTGATACCTTTGAAGGGACCTTCAAGGAACAGAGCGCCATTAACTCTAACTGGCTTCCAGTTAATAGTGCCAAGGTAAAATTATTATTTTCGCATTGAATAATACTGTTGCAAAACTATCTACTATATTCTTTAAAAAAATCATCGTTTTACTTCACTGGAACAATTGCCCTTAATTTAAATAAGGTTTTGAGAGAATTTGAAGGTAGAACGAAAATTAAGTAACATTATTAGAGTAAATCTTCAATAGAATAAACGCAGTCTATACGTTCAGTATACAAAACATCGCACACCTTCCAAAAGACCTTTAAGGAAAAGAGGTTACAACTTGAACAAGCTTCCAGTGCGTTTACATTTTTTTTTGTCTGCACCCATATCCCTGAAGGGTTGGTCAGAGGTACAACCAGGGCACCCGCGACAATCCGAAGACACTAAATCATTTTTACTAATATAACAAATGTATTTCACGATCAGATCACCCAATTATGAGGTATCTTTCAACGTGTACATATATATACCTATGAGCTGACTGAAACTGTAATATCTTTTCCTATCATTTGAAGGTGGCTTGAAATCACAACGCGTATGACTAACAGGGCCGTCTTAGATTATGCTGGGGCTCTTGGGCACACAAAAACTTGGGGCACTTATGGAATATAAAGAAGTCAAACTTTACAATTTTTTTCACTATGAGTTTTTTTACTATCAATTACATTATTTCATTACAGTATGTCATTAATAATATTGGTATGCTGCTGTTTTTTTATGATAACAATAGTAGTTTCTTTCGGGATTTCTATTGAGCAACATCTATTAAATCTTCAAACTCAATTTTCTAAAGAATGTCACTTTCTTTGCTCATAATTATTGTCAAGTTACTTAGTCGTTCTTATGTTGCGAATTTTAATGCTCAAGAATTAGGACAACGAAAAAACGTAAAAAAACGTAATGCACCCAGCCAAAATATTTTAAGGTTAAAAGTGAGTGAAATAGTCGACCCTAGGGGCCCTCTGAATATGGGGGCCCTGGGCACTGGCCCCGTGTGCCCTTATAGTAAAGACGGTATTGATGACTTATTCAGATAACCCTACACGCAACACAAAAAAAATTACTAAGCATTGTTTACCTCTGACAATATGTATTTCATGACTCTCCACCTTCCTTGTTAAACTAACTATAAGTCTTGTATGTTGGAGCACCCTGGAAAAATAATTTTAAATAGTGTCTGTGTCCGCCTAATAATTTGTTTCAGTTGCATTTAATTAAATACTTCACTATGTAAGTTATTTAAAAGTGCCTTGCCGGGGAGGTCCTTACGTTATACAAAGGCTTAAAAGCTTCTGATACAGAACGAAATAATCGAAAGATCTATTTAACTGTGGGTTCTTAACAGTGACATTGTCATATTGTTTGTAGGTTCCCGAACCTAGGCCTGGGACTTGCAATAACGATTCGCGACAGTTACCGGATCAGACGTTGAATTTTATCAAGACCCATGCGCTGATGGATGAATCTGTACCTGCTTTCTTCGGAGAACCTATCGTCATTCGGACGAGTTTTCAGTAAGTATACTTATTATTCTTCACGCCCATATCCCCGAAGAGGTAGGCAGAGGCACAACCAAGGCACCCACGACTAGCCGAAGATACTAAGTCCCACAATGTGATAGGTGGCAAACCTATCGCCAACCGGGCACATTTCCAATCCCGACCAACATTTTGTAATTAGAAAATTAGAAAAATCCAATTTTCTTTTTGTTGGCCGACCCGGGACTCGAACCCGGGACCTCATGCAGTCAAGTCCAACACCCGGACCGCTAGACCACAGAGGCGATAAATATTATTAAATTTTTTTGGTTGGGATGCTCAACGTGCTAACGGAAGGGCTATTTTAGGTGTAGATTTAGGTTATTGTTAAATCGTTGTATTTAAAAAATAAATAAATAAATATCCCTAGACAATTAGTCTAGACAATTACACAAACCGAGTAAGCAAATTATGTACTTGTGTTTTGAGTCCTAGTCAACAATAACTATTAATATATAGAAATGTTTAAATTGATACCAGAAAAAACACCCAACCCGAAAAGTAGACATCTAAACGTCGGGAATGGAACTCTCAGTTAGTCGGCAGATTAAGGCGTGTACGCTAGCCACTCGACTAACAAGGCTGCAATTGATCTTCAATATAATTTTAATCGTTAATTTTTTTATAATTGATTAAAAAAATCAGAATATTTATACCGGGAAAATAATTACATCACATGATTGATTAATATTAATCTTCATATTAGTCGTATAATTTAACTGTGTGACTGTTGATTGATGTAATAATAATCATAAACGTACCATTAGATTTGTAAGCTGAAGCTGTTTGGGGCTGTTTGAATATTTCAAAGAACTGACTACAGGAGACCAAGATAGTTCTTAATAGTCAACAACGATATAGAATTTAGATGACATAAAATGTATTCATTATACTTGTATAATATGTCTGATATGTAGTTACAAAAAAATTAAGCATATCAACGTTTTCTACTACTTAGTAATATGCAATTTTTTAACCCGTGACAGGAAAAGAACGGTGTTATAAGTCAGAAGTGCCTGTGTGTGCATCTATGACCTTATAACTTTTAAACGAATGGACCGACCGACTGGTATGGTCGAGATAATTCTTAGCTACATTACAAAAAGATTTTGTTGGGGGTTATTCAATATTTTTATTTTTAGGATTGTATTGATTTTTAAACAAATGAGTGATTATGATATTATGCAATATACTATGATATCCAAAGTTTTAACGATATGGCATAGAGAGAATAACATTCTTGATATTATTGTCTAACTTCACTGTCGTCATAATTTAAAATCCTATTGCGGCTTTTTGTTAGTTTTTTGTGACGTCATTACGTAGTTAAACTATATGACAAATGTTTTTACATGAACTGTTTCTTTCAGCTATCGGTTTACGCAAATTGCTGTAGACCCACAAGTGAAAACGCCAGGCGGGAAAGCATATGACGTGCTTTTCATAGGGACAGGTAAGGAACCTAAATCATAAAAGGAACTATTCATTGCAAAAATATGAAATTCAAAACAATAGCAATGTGTAACAACAAAAATTTAACTGTACCTATGTGAAGAAAAGAGAATAACCATTGGTATTATAGTCATAATATACCTTTTCGGATTATCTTAATTTTATATTCTTAATACAAAGACATTTTAAGATAATTATCTTTATTTTATATGCTTAATACTAAAAAACCATTTAGGACACATCACACCCGTAAATGTTTTTCTTTAATTCTAGAGCGCATTGCTTTACCAGGGGCGACGTAAATGTATAAGTTTTCATTTATTTTTAAACGACTTGGAAATAAGGAGGAGTTTATATGTTTGGCTCCTATATTTTTTATGTATACTAATCGATTCCACCGTAATTACCGAACCTATTTTTGTTTGAAAAAGCGTGGTTTCGAGGTGGTCTCATTGCTACCGTGTCTGGGTCTGATGTTACCAGGGTAATCGAGGAAAATACATGACTTTCTTATTAAATAAAACTCTTTAACTTCATTAAATTGCAACTTTTTCAATTTTAAGTTTTATGTGCTTTCAGATAATGGTAAGATCATCAAAGCCATCAACGCAGTGTCTTACGAATCAAACAAGCGCGCTGTGCCAGTTGTGGTTGAGGAGTTGCAGGCGTTCGCAGCGGGTCAGCCAGTTCGGGCCTTGCGAGTAGCGCGCGCTGGCAGGGATGCTGCCAGGCTTATAGCTGTGTCAGACCGAGAAGTGCTCAGCTTGCGGTTACACAGATGCTCCAGCGATAAGATCAGCTCTTGCTCGTAAATATCTTAATCTAATGCACTAAACACACGTGAAGTACTAGTGGTAGTCTTGTCGGCGTGGACTTTGTAAGTTGTCACGCATTGGAAGACGACAGCTAGGGACCGATCTAGGGGGTGGCAAACCAGGCAATTGCCCGGAGCCGCAAAATTGAGCGGTGGCAAAATTGGGGGCGGCGCGGCACGTCAGCGGCGAAAATTTGAAAAATGATTAAACAAAAAACCACACCCTTACACAAAAGTTGTTAGAAAAATAAATGCGGCAAATATTGTTTAGCCCAGAGCGACAAAACAGCTGGATCGGGTTCTGACAACAGCAGCCAGATTATTACCTTGCCATACTTGATTGATAAATGCTCATTAAGAAGCTATATCGATTCTCCAGCAAGCTGCTTTCTTTGAAAATAAATATGCTCACTGTACCAATAGTATTTTAAAAAGCATGGGAAGGCAACAATCAAAACACACAACTTATCGTCACGACAAGTCCTAGAAGGTATAAGCAGGAGTTTTGTCACGATTCCTACAAACTTGCCTAGCTTCATTCACATTCATTACTCTTTTCATGCCAACAGGGTCAGAGATTCTTGACACCAGCTCGGGACACAACAGCGACAAAAATCCAGTGACATTTGGTATTGGAATGCCAATCTAAGTCTTTAGTCAATTTTGGCGCCATCGGGAAAAGATGAATTTTTTAATTTTTTTATTGAAGTCGAACTCTTTATTGAAATTGAAGTCGGTTTTTGTGTCTTTAAGCGTTTTAATTGTGTTATTTTTATGAGGAAATCACCTTCTTTTTTGCCTTCATAAACTATTAAAATAAGATACTAGGTATCAAAAATATATTTATAAACTTGTTTGTTTCAGGGAATGCGTCGCATTACAAGATCCATACTGCGCGTGGGACAAGCAGGCAGGACGATGTAGGGCCTACTCGCACGGTGTTAGTCGCTGGCTCGACGAGAACTCCTTCTACCAGAGCGTCAGTACCGGTAGCCACTCTGCTTGTCCACACAGTAAGTACCATAGTACCATCTCCTTGAAGAGTAGGAAGTTACTTTAAGTAGAAGTTATTTCGATTTTGGGGTGGAAATTGCTAACCAATATGGCGTAACCCAATTATTATGAAATTTTTGTTTAAATAATGACATAACGTCTGAGTTTGAGTAAGGATTTTAGTTCCACCAATTTATTTTTTCAGTTATCAGAATGGGAACTAAACTTCTAATTTGTAAAACGTTATTCCGCTATCAATTTCCGAATTGTAAGCACTGAAAATGAAATTCTCTCAACTGCGTCTCTTTTAACATTTTGTAATATCATCGCTATTTCCAAAGTAATATTCTTAATCAGAAACACTAGCGACGTTGTTTAACAAACAGTTAAGTTGGCCTCACTGCAACTATTTAATCATGGACCTATTAAAATAACACGTCCATGTGTATGTGTGTGTATTTTGACAAATAGATTACATAAACAATTATTGTTTGAAGATCCAAAAATACTTTGGCCTACACCGAGCTGATAACAAAATAAAACAAATTTTATATTAAATTTAATATATTAGAAATCATATTCAAAATGGGTTTGTTTGCCTTCTATCATATCTTAAAAGAAAAAAAAAAGAAAAATACGTAATTCAGAAATCTTCTGTGTTCATCATCATAAATTTTATGCTTTATTAATTATCACTACATAGTATAAAACAAAGTCGCTTTTTCTGTCATGTGTCATGTTGTATGTCCCTATGAACGCTTAAATCTTTAATTTTTTAACGGATTTTGATGCGGTTTTTTTTAATAGATAGAGTAACTCATGAGGAAGGTTTTTATGTATAATATCATCCATTAAATAGTGGACAAATACTGTTATTTTTGAGGTTTCTAATGTGATGTCGCCAATAATTACATTTTTTCCGCTTACATTGCAAACGCAGGCTGAATCCTACGAGATTTATCAAAATAATGTACTAAGTATTGTACACAATGAAAAGGTCTACAGAAAACTCCGCGATGGTATATGTCTATCTCTTATGGATATCCCACAATAACATTTTTTTGTCATTTACTTTTTACGACAAATAATGACTAATATTCGAAGCGATTTTAACCAATACAGCATTAATCCTTATCCAATTAAATACCTTAAATACATTGTTGATTTAATATAGATCTATTTGTTTTTTTATAAACAACGTTCACAGTTTTTCTGTAGCGTATTTAGTATATCAGCATTGCACCCGTGCGAAGCCGGGGCGGGTCGCTAGTATAATGATAAAATTTAGTGTGAAAACATTTCGGAATCATTTACCTATATTTTGAAAAAAAAAATATAAAGTAATGAAATAGTTGGATTCAGCTTTTGCAGTTTTACTGCATTTAATATTTCCATTTCATTTCATTTTAGTATTAATCTATCTATATGTAAAAGAAATGTGTAGGCTTAGTAACAAATAGATTATCAATATTAAATTGACTAAATATTGATTTAGGTAAAGATGCTGGTGCAGTTGGTGGACTAAGTTCCGGATTGTATGATGACACGAGAGGAGAGAACAAAGGAGAAGTCATCAATATCGTTCAAGATAAAGATGGGAAAGGAAATAGTAATAATAATGAAGGTATGTCCTAATAACTGATTTTATATATATATCTTATTTTTGGTAGACGATTTTCTACAATACAGATATTTGTATCAAATAAACTAACAGGGAAAATTCGCCCGAAGGCTAAAGGCAAAAAAAAAAATTTTCCTCTAAAAAAATTGCTCCTACCATAATTCATCAAAGATGTTAATATATTAATAAGAATTTGTACCACGAATTCCTGCTCGTCCCGATTAATTGTCCTCACATTGCAGCAGAGTTCGTTGCTGTCGCGTTTCGTGTTAGAGGGTTCGCAATGTCAAGGAAAGAAACTTTGACTTGTTTGGCATAAAGTTGGCAAGGCATCATTAAGAGAGTGCGTCCGGTAGGTCCGAGAGTGCTGGCGGCGGACCCGGCGCCGGCGACCTACTCGGTGGAGACGCTGGCGCTGGCGGTGGCGGCCGGCGCGCTGGCGGCGCTGGGCGCGGGCTTCGCCGCCGGGTACCTCTGCGGCCGCCGCTGTCGGAAGGACGACGACGACAACATGCCCTACCCCGACACCGAGTACGAGTACTTCGAGCAGCGACAGAACATCAACAGGTACCCACCACACCTCTACACACACCATGTCTCTCACATATCTGACTATCCGAGAGTGGTGACACGAGTTATCGATACTTAACTGGCGTATTTGTATGAAAAGAGTTATAAATGTGGAGGAATCTTAGCTTCACCCCTTGTGTTGGAATCGTAAGACTCTGCACTTAATACTTTTTGTCTTTCTTGCAAGTGATGCAAAAATACACGACTGTAAAAAGTAATTCGTCTTTTTTTCTAGATCTAATCTGGCAGTACTAAAATTCACTGATATTAATTCTGTTAATTTGGAGCCAATGATGAAAGTAGAACGTGACACAAGATTTTTGTTTATTTATAAAAACTAGCCGATCGAGCGAACTTCGTATCACTCGACATTAATAACTACTAACAATTTATATGGATAAGTTTTTTTTTCATTTATTCTGCAATTTCCCTAGTTTTTCTCTTCATATGAACCTTTTCCCGACAATAACCAATACAACAAAAAAAAATATTAGTAAAATTGGTCCAGCCGTTCAATCATGATGCGATGATCACGTGAAATAGAGTCATTTATATAATTATTATGTAAATATATCTACTTAAATTACTGACTGAATATCCCCCGTTCTTTTGGGTCAAAACATGGCACAAAGACCACAAACACGTCATGTCTGGTTGGGACAACTAGTGTTAATGTATTGAATGGTCATCAGGATCCAAGCGGAGCCGAAGCTGCTGCAGCAAGTGGAGGAGGTGACGTACGCGGAGCCGGTGCTGGCGCCGCCCAAGCCGGCGGGCTCCCCGCGCGCCACGCTCCGCAAGCACCCGCCCTACCACCCGCACCACGAGACGCTCTTCCAGTTCCAGCCCGACGCCTACCGCCGCGACAACTTCGGCACGCTCCGCTCGCACCAGGTCAATGTCAGTTCTGCTCCTCTTCTATTCTCCTCCCACCACCACCCGCCATCTACACCTCTGTCTACTCTTCGCGACGTATGAATGACGATACACTACTTCTTTATCTTAGATGCACTCCGGCTTCACTAAGTGTGCTAAGCTACATGTACTGCACAAAATCTTCACTTCGACACGCTTCGCTCACAAAACTGTTCGCCGAGACTTGATAAATAATATGTGTTGAAATAGCGGCTGCCGCTAAAATATAGGACGAGCTTCGCTTATCGCATTATGCATTAGTTTCATGGTACGAGGCACGCACTTACCGGATGCGAAAACCCGCCAAGCTATCTCAGCGGCCATGTTACACATTCGGTGAAGTTGTAAAAACCTCGCGGTTATATTAGCCTATAAAAAAAGTCTGGAAGGTTCTTCAAGTGTGTCGTTTGTGGGTTTACGCATTGTTTTCTATTTTATAAAATTAAAAATTGTGTAAAAAGTTTTTAGTAACATTTTTTGTAATCAATCAATACCAATGTTTAATATTTTTATCAAATCTCAGCGAACAGACTTAAGTTCAATGTCGTTAAACTTCGATTAAAAAATATAGATTTATATTATATTATAGGAAAACTAACTATAAATTGACTAAAAAAAATTATAACATTAAACTGAAATTAACAATTTAATTTGTTACAATCAAATGACACAACTGGTTTACAAGTTTTACAAAACAACGTTTAAATAGAATCGAATTTAAGATGAACTAACAGATGAACACAATTGAAATAATAATTTAAGTAAATCTAAAACTAAAAATAGAATCGCTAGACGCTCGGACAGAGTTACGACAATATGTTTACTTGGCTACGTGCGCGAGAGATCTGAAGCTATGGACAGCCCGACACCTCTTATATACCCTCAAGTTATGAAAAAAATAGTTAGTCTCCAACACGGCCTTTCCTGACAGGAGTCCGTCCTCGGGCTCCTCTAACTCTCTAGTTCGGTCTCCAGTAGCGGCATAGAGTCGTTGCGCTCAGCTCCTGCAGGTTGCTGATGCTGCCTCTCCTCCTCTGAACCATCATAACGCGATTCGGCTGGTAAGGCTGCCTCAGGAGTGTGAGGTAGCACCTCGTCAGACACTCTAGATGTGCTCGGCTCTGGTGCGCACGCAGACTGATCCATGGCCTCTGCTGCTGTAGACTTCTCCTTGTCAGGGTCTGCATCTGTACAAATACACATGAAGAAAAATTAAAACCTACAAACATAAAAACGATCACACAGTGTTAGAGGCACGACGTGAAGCATAACACTGTAAGCTGAATAGTAGCATGTTTGATAAGCCAGCAGCTTGAAAATATACAGCTTAAAATTAGCAACTTCAATATAACAGCATAAGTCAGAGGCACGACGTGAAGCGTGACTTATTAACAAGCACAAAATCAGTGGCCCAAGCCATAGGCACGACGTGAAGCTTAGCTTGGCCATATTAGTAGGATAGACAAGCCATAGGCACGACGTAAAGCTTAGCTTGCCTAACCCGTAACGACAAATGAACTAAGTCAGAGGCACGACGTGAAGCTTAACTCAGTCATTTGTACATACACCAATAGATAAAAAAAACAACTGTTAACCAAGCCATAGGCACCACGTGAAGCTTAGCTTGGCTAACTTAAAACGTAAACCGGCTAAGTCATAGCTACAACGTGAAACATAACTTAGCCGTTCACACATTTACCAATAAAAAAAACTGTTAACTAAGTCATAGGCACTACGTGAAGCTTAACTTAGTTAACTTAGAAAACAATCCATGACTTAAGTTAGAGGCACGACGTGAAGCATAACTTAATCATGAACATGCTTAGAATTTCCTTTTTTTATGGCCTTAAGTTATAGATGATAAGTACTCACAATTAAAGAAAGCAGAACATACGTCAGGAGTCCACTCCCCGAGAAAAATCCGTACTCTTTTTTGTTAAACTAGCTGTAGCTGCAAGCAGTTTTCTGGACAAAATTAGGTATATCTCCTTAAATAACTAGTCAAACTCATAAATTGGTTCGGCTACGTCAACTAGAGCTTTAATCTTACCATAGCTCGGTCGTACCTGACCCTGACTAATATGACAGCCCAGATAATATATTTCAGTTGTAAGGAATTTGCACTTTTTTTGCAAAGTTGTTGCAACTGATCGCCAAGCAGTGGGGTATTGACTGAGAGCGGCAGGTTTGACTGAATGGTTAAAACATTGTTTGAATTAATATCTTCCCTAGTTAAACGTTGGGAATTATGCGTACGGACATAACGCACTCTTTTCCTATTAAGTACATCTGTACCTACTATCAAAGGTGTATTCAAAATTCGAAACCGACGGCAAACAACTCAACTTCTAATGTTATGTCTTCAAATTCAACTGGTAATGTAACGTACGAGGTACTTTCGATTTCTTGACTGCCTAAGCCTTTAAGAATGCGAAATGTTGGTTTATGAGCACAATCAAAATGTTTTAGTATTGAAGTCGAAATAAGTGAAATAGTTGAACCGCTATTAATCAAAACATCAACAGGTACACTCTGAATTACTGCTACTACAACATCATTATTGTGGTTAGGTAAAGATTCTTTACAAAAATTAACGTTATATTTGCTACGCGCCTCAGACTTCAGCTTAGCAAAACAAGTGTCTATTTAGTGACCGGGTTTTTTACAAAAATGAACAAAGCTCAGACTTCGATGATGTGAAAGTAGCCTTAGAATTTGATGTAGTTTGGGTGCTACCAGTAGGGTAATTTTCTGACGGGTTAAGTTTTCGCTTTTTACAAACGGCTTGAGTGTGACCACTAAGCCCACATGAGAAACATTTGCCTTTGTCAAATCTACGCCTCCTATTCGCATCGTCGCGAGGGTAATGATCACTAACGTTGGTGGATGACGGCAATATACCTCTGCTCGTTCTTGTTTGATTTGTACTAGATTTTACGCATATTGAAAAAAAGTTAACTAAATCATCAGGTAATAACTTAGCATTAGTGGCTGATGCTCGAATGTGAGGATCTGTTACGCCACGAATTATAATTGCTGTCATTAATTCGTCACTAAGACCTCGAACGATACGTAACCTAAGCAATGAACGACGCGCATAATCTGCGTATGTAGGGTAGTTATCAGAATTTTTACACATGACCTCAAATAAAATATTTGCATAATCAGGAGATCTGGGGCATAAAGGAACAAACTCACGTTTAAAATTATTCCACGATCGGTCGTTTGTTACCCATTCGCTTAGCCATAGCCTAGCGTCACCTTTTAAGCAGTTACCTATCCTCGACAAACACTCGAAATCGGTCCAATTATTAAGAGACTTAGCACGGTCCACCTCGGTGCACCAATCATCAATATTATGCAAATTTGGGTCGAAAGCTGATATGTAAATATTTTGGTTTGATCTTACCGCGGTATTAATAGACTTGATTGCGTCCACGAGTCTATCGGTCATCGTTGGTTGTACCTGCGCACCCGCCGCACTGCCGTCGCCTTCCACCGGCAGTCATGTACCGCACGGACGGTGCAGGGATGAACACCCAACTCGCGCCGGTGATGGTGTCTGCGAGCGACCCCGCTCGGCTGGTGAACGCGACGTCCGACCACAGCACCGCCGCGGCGAAGTACGGCGACGTGCCAACGCGCTCGTGCGCGCCACTGGGGACGCTGGTGACTGAGCGCTTGGTCGCGCCAATATTGGGCGCGCAGACAAGTGGCCCTGCTGCGCCAGTGATCGCATGCGGTCGCATGCGGCTGGCGACCGAGACCCCGAACCACGGTGAACTCGACGAGAAGTACCCGCCGACTGCGGTGGCGGCGTTGCACGCGCTACCGTGGCGGTGGGCGGCTCGCTAGGCGCATGCTGTTTAAGTATCTGTTGCATTTGTTGGGTTAATAAATTAATTGGAGAAACGTGTCGCCTTGGATAATTTGTTTGCGAATCACGACGGTGACGTCGTGTATCGCGACGTCTAACACAAGTTTCTGAGCTCCTTATGTGTGAATCGCGACGGTTGCGACGCGATTCACGACTCTCAGAGCGGTTTCTACTCTTACGACTGGTATTGGGCATTTTCTTACACTGTATTATTACAAAATCCAGTGAATGAAAGTTTAAATTAATCGGAACACTCTATGAGTCACAACAAAGCACAATCAAAAAAGCAAGATTTTAAAAATCAACGGCAATGTTGTATAGGTATAGAGAAAAAATATGAAATACTCACCAGAACTCACCGAGATATACTTACACTCAAATGTTACCACTTACGTAATCCTTTTAGCAATAAAACCACGTGTTGTAATAATCCTCGTCTAATAATTCAAACTACCCCCAACAAATACAAAAAAATTTTAGCGGTCAAAGCGGATCTGAACACGTATGGCAGATCCCACTTCTGATATAGGAAAACTAACTATAAATTGACTAAAAAAAAATTATAACATTAAACTGAAATTAACAATTTAATTTGTTACAATCAAATGACACAACTGGTTTACAAGTTTTACAAAACAACGTTTAAATAGAATCGAATTTAAGATGAACTAAGAGATGAACACAATTGAAATAATAATTTAAGTAAATCTAAAACTAAAAATAGAATCGCTAGACGCTCGGACAGAGTTACGACAATATGTTTACTTGGCTACGTGCGCGAGAGATCTGAAGCTATGGACAGCCGGACACCTCTTATATACCCTCAAGTTATGAAAAAAATAGTTAGTCTCCAACAATATACAACTTCCTACTATTCCCTTCCTACTATTTAGACCTTTGTGACAATCTATCATCAACAATCACAAAATATTTATTTATTCTTAAGTATTTATAGTGTCTCACGTCTTATCTTAAGTATACTTCTTTCTCACTCGATCAATCAATTCTCTTTTATTCCGCACTCATCACTACTTAATACTGACTGAAATAAAACAAAATAACATTAAAAATACTAATTTTGATACCTGTGCGTCTAAAATAACACAATAATAACAAATTAATTGGATGTTATCTTATATCATTACACAAAATATGAATACTAAACTACATGGTCTATACAAAATTTCATATTATTTTTAGTCTTTAATCTTTTGATACTAACTGCCAGCCAGTGTTATGTTAGAATATAGTTCACATTTTACACAGTAACACCGTAAAATATGTGTGTAAATTGTTGCTTAATATAATTGCATGAAAAATATTTTTTAAATGTGTTATTTCATGTTTTAATAACTAGTTAAATGTTATGGAATTTTCGATAATCGTTCTATCCATACACATCATCATTCATTCGTTGCTTTTTTCATTCACTTCTTTGTTTTACTATTGCTAAAATATAATTGTCTCCTATTTAAGTGCTAGTAAAAGTTTTACCTAACTAGCACAAAACATAGTTCATAATGTTGTTTTTTCATATTAATTTTTAAATCAGTAATCCTAAAGCAATGGTAAAAACATGTTACTGCAGTAAGCTTAAAAAGGAAAACCTTATTAAGCCTTATTACTTTGTCAGATGTCTTACATTAAAAAAAACATTATCTTTGTTTTTTTTTTGGATTCCACGTTTATGCATAAATGAACAAGAATTTTCCAGTCACTTTATTTTGTAAACTAAAAAACGTTTACTTACTGCAGTAATCCAAAATTACGTGTGCACATTCTGTCATCATTATTGTTTATAATTAATTAATGTTAGTCATTCATCAGCTTCGATCATAATATCGAAATTCATAATGAATACACAGACTTGATTTTAGAGGTGAATTGAATTAAGCAGTACCACCAACTTATGTGTTCTTTACATTGACCTCTAAGTATATGGACACGAAATACCTAAGAAAAAAGCCTGCGGTCGGCTACTAAATATAGCTGCCATTTTGACATTATAAGGCTGTCCAGAAAAAGTAAAGTACCGATATCGATACATGATCTATTGGTGACGATTGATAGTTAAGTTTAGGTAAATAGATAAGAATTATTATTCACCTACCGAATGAAATTGCATCTATCAACTTACTTACTTTGTGCTACTCAGTTTGGTTATACCTAAATAGGGAAATGTGATGAAAAGAAAGAAAGAATACATATTTACTTTTCACGAGCTCGTTTTTTTACATTGTGGCATGCAAATATGTTTATTCTTTATGTAAGTTAACTCTTTATATTTATTACAAGATTCATTATCATTACAAAAAAAATTGATCAGATTACATTCAAACTACTTTCTTTACTTTTAAGTGAGCACTTAAAAGAATTCTTATTAAGCTAGACTGTGATTGATATTTTCAGTGGCAATGGTATATATACATTCTTATCTAGTCCAAATATTATTTTCTGGGAACGTAAAATAAAATATCGACATTTTTAATAGATCATCCCTAAAATATTTGAATATGGATTCTTGGCAAACATGAGAACTGTCATGACGTCACTTTAAATCGACGCCAAAATGAGCATAGACAAAAATGCCGTTATCTCTTTCGGCGTACATAATATCAACATTTGTTAAAAGAGACGAAGAGATGTTGTTAAGTTATATGTCGATTCCAACGGTATTTATACAACCAAATTTGCTATAGAACATTGTTACACTTCTTTATATATTCCTGTTTCTATGGTTCTTTAGTTAAAATAGGCACTAAACCGCCATTTTGTAAAACGTTATTCTTCTGTCAGTTTCGAAAGTGTGTGTAAAAATTAAATTCCCACAACTACATTTTTTTATAAGTTTCCGCTACTTTCTAAGTAAAATTCTCAATCAGACGCTGTATACTGAATAGATAAGTTGGTCGAACTGTACATTTTTATATCACTTAGGATTAATAAAATAAAGTGTTAGCTTTCACTCCTTTTTTGTAAATTTTCATTCGTCTAATAACCAAAAATGCTTTGACAGAAAGTAGCCTTATTCTAGATTTTGAATTCTACTTTATTGAAGCAAAGGGATTAAAATTTAAAAGTTTAATAATCATGAAGCTAAACACTACTAGTGAAGGTTACACTCCTTACAAAGAACTAATGTCGTTTCCAAATACTGCTGACTCACTCTGGTGTACTGACCTCTCTTTCGTTTTGACTTTGGCTGGGTACATTAGAGAGAATCAGCAATATTTGGAAATTGACATTTGATCTTTGTTAGAAGTGTAACATCCACTAGTAGTCTATAGCTTCATGATAATAGTCGTCTCATTTTTAAGTCACTATCAAGTCTGTGTAAAGTCATAATCATTGTTATTCATAATACCATTATGTACTAAAAATCTGCAAAAATTTAGTGAGTTGTTACTAAAAAAATTCTTTAACAGTATGATCATGCTAAAGTTTGATAGCAAAATGTCTATACACTAATGATCTATCCCTATGGTTATATACCTGGTTAGCATTTAGCGCTTAAGTTTGTATATATTTCTTCACCTTCAATAATGTTTTAAATCTGTTTAAGAAACTCACAAAATTTTTTCTTGTTCATTGCTTTATAATCATGCAAAAGATGTAATGAGTTTTTACTTCCCACGTTCTGTTCTAGATTCAAGTAACTTGACCCCAATACCCAATAACATATTCAAAAACAGAAACTAAGACCAAAATTATAATTCCTTAACACAATATTTGAAACATATTTTAGATAGCCACATAAATTATGACTGTCGCTAAGCAGTTACATTGCTTTAGCTATCTTGTTTCTATCTTTTAACGTCTATCCTGTTTAATTTTTATTTTTAACAACATAACAGCCATTTTAAAACTAAATGAATGAAAATTGAAATTCTTTCATATCATTTTCTGTTTTATGCCGCCATTTTGTTGTTGTTTGACCATAGATAAATAAGTCTAACATTTTCAAAAACAATTGGCTAAGATTTTTTGTTCTGACAGCTAGACTGTAGCAGATAGTTAGTCACAGATTATACCTCTAGTTATAGTTTGTCCTCAATCAAGAATCTAGATAATATATTAATAGTCAAAGATGGAAACAATTTAAATTTATTGGGATGTAAAAACTCACTACATAATTTGTAACTCACTAACGCCTCATTAATTCCATGTACTCACGCGTCCATATTCACTGCGCATGTTAGTTAACGCAGGAATATTCGGACCGCAGGGCGATGGCTACCGGCGCGGCAACGACAATGGCTTCTCGACCACGCGCTCAGTGAAAAAAGTGTACCTCTGAGAAACAAGCGGGGCGGACACGCGCGAACAGATGCATCATCACAAGCATAATACACACCACCACCATACGTTGGGTAAGTTTTTTGCAAGGAAGCAAGAAAGATGATTCCCTATGTTTTTCCGGGTTCTTGTATATAATTAACCATCTTTATCCAGACTTTGTAGCTTGTACGGTGCGAGCATTGTTCTAAAGATCCTTACCAACCGGATTAACCAATGGTCAAGATCCACAAAATCGTCAACTACACCTGTGTTAATTTAAGCCTTTGTGTAGAATAGACCATTGACCACCTTACTTGGCACCTCACTAAAGGTGAGCACAAGTTAAATGCGTAAAATTACAAGCAAGGCCATTGGTGGTAGAGTTGTGCAGTAACTTACCTGGTAAGTTATCTATTCCCGCCGCCGTAATGACTCTTTCATGTTCCGGCCTAGAGAGTAGGGTAGCACCGCACCCAGTCAGCCTTAGATGGATGCATTACACCGGATGCTCCGGTGTGCGGTGGAGTGGATTTTAATTATAATATATCACCAAACGGGGATGCGGTGGCAGTGTGTTATACCGTGCAGTTTTCGTTTACAAATAATTTTTTTAGAACAAAATTAAAATCCGCGTCTCATAAAAAAGTCAAGTCATAGGAAAGTCTCATATCCGGCTAAGACTGGGAAGCTCTTGCATAGCTAAATTTATCCCTGCTTATTTTATTTAGTTTAGTTACTTGTCATAAATTACAATATGCGAAAAAGGGCAACTAGACACACTGTCAAGAGTGCCGTAAATCATCGAACGAAACTCACCGCAAATCATATGTATGAAAACTTTGAACACCTCCTCTACTACTTATCAACTGCGAGAAATTAAATACTTAGACCAAAAACGCTATAAATTTCGATACGTAAGTTAGCGAACATAATCTGTTTCGATTTCTAAACTGCAAGAGTGTCCAGCTTAACAATAATTCCCAATAAATTAAGTAACCTTTTTGTATTCATGGATATTCGTGTTTTATTCAAGTACACATCCGCCTCCTGTACTTGCAACCTAAGCAACCAATATGGCGATATATACTTTTTTCGAAAATAGCATCTTCTTCCTGTTCGTATTCAATGGATAAGACTATGGGATAGGATCCTCCTTTTAGCGTTGAGAAAAAATGTAAGGAATATGATTGGTCCAGTGTCCCAGCGCAGCAGCGGGTCCGGGTCGGGCGGTGGGAGCGGGTCGTCGTCGTCGCCGTCGCCGCCGTCGTCGTCGCCCTCCCCCTCCGCCGACCGCCCGCCCACCCCGCCGCCGCCCGCGCCCATGACCTGCGCCTACATCTACCGCAACTAGCGCGCCGCCTCCGCACTCCATACACACTACGCTAACTCGGGGAACCTGCACTGGGTTGGGACGGACTTGTAATCTACCACAGTACCTCCTGAAGAGGGCCTGCGGATTCTTTTCAACGTGACAATTTTAGACAGTAGCTTGTACAGCAAGTTTACATCAAATTTGCTAGTTATCATTCGGCAAACAGACAAACTAGGGCTTATTGTCTTGTCAGAAAAGATCTGTCGTAGATTCTCCAATAAAAATAAACTAAAAATCGTTAACGGTTATGCAGCTGAAAGAAATTTAATTTCCTTATCTACATAAAAAAATCCACAGTGTCCGTTTTCATACTCTTTCCAAATGACAGAACTAACTTTGATAAAATTTTATATGCACACTCGATAGGTCTGGAATAGATTGCTGTCTACATTTCATCCCCCTAAAGTAATAAAGGTGAACGACCCCAATTTATTTATTTATTTCTACTATAATTTAATAGTAGTATAATCTGTATCTTTAAAAAATTAAGACCGCAAAAGAACGTCTCCGGGTCGACTACTATTACTACATAATTTCTGGTCGACATTGCCGACACGAATGGGCGTTTGACTTTATTCAGAACATAAACGTTCAAATGCTGCCATGTAATATTTTCTAAAAATACATAAAATCTAATCTATATAAAATTTAATATTAACCCAACAATAATTACAATAATAGAAGAAGAAAGGTAAAAAAAGGAAGGTAACATGACCATAACTTTAGCTTGTTTATGTTTGTCAAATGGAACGAAGTTAAAATAAAACTTGTTGTATCGGTCTGCTGTCTGAAATACTTTTGCCTCTTTGATGGGAAGTATTATGACTGGCATATTTTTGTGTTGAACCAGGTCTTCCGTGAGAGCCTAGCTGTCGTCATACTGTTACTGTAGTTTAGGGTTTAAAGATGTCAGCTTAAGCTTTTTTAGCTTAAAATCAATTCAAATTATGAACTAGGTACTTAAAAGATTTTTGAATATTCAATTATGTAGCAATAATTTGCTCATACTTTTTGTTGATATGTATTTATAATACTATATTTATGGATATGATCTTACGGATTTGCTTTTCTCTGACTGGTTGATTGGAAAAAATCTTTTTCCTTAGAGTAAAGTATCACGTTTTACTTGTGTTTTTTTTCTTTCAGTAAAATGATTACCAAACAGCGTTTTTAAATTTTGAAAATACGGATGAATAAAAATTTCTTAAAGTTATTTATTGTGTTAATTAAACAATTCTGTGAAAGACGTTACTTTCAGATATGTATAAATTTATATTTAAGTTACACATACATAATTTATTACATTATAGAGACATGCCTTATGGCAAAAATAAGGTATCTGATGTTTTCAATATGCATTTTTACGAATTTACAATAATGGTTATTAACTTGTTGAAGAATTGGTAAATAATCATAAAAGTTATAGATTTGGTATTCTACAAGTAACAGTATGAATGAGCAATATGTGGTAGAATAGATGTTCGTTCCGTTTCTGGTATCCCCTACACTATCACGAAAGTGTAACATAAAAGACATTCCAATGGTGCGTGATAGTTTTTTTGGACTGTAGTTGAATCATTGTTGTACCGATAGTATAGTTCGCTAAACTGACTAATGACTTGGCGATATACAAACTCAAAACCTTTTTATAGAAGATTACCCAGGCTAGTGACCGTCCGTTAACGAATCCAATAGTTTTGTTAGACGCTGAGTCGTCAGGATGGTTTGGCGTTAAGAAATTGCATTATGAAATTAGTGGTGTACAAATTACTTTCATAATACTGAACTAGATAAAATTTCAATAAAAGCGACCATAGACAATAAGTAAAGCGAAGTTCGCAAATATGAGAGCATGTCCATTCACTTGAAAATAGTTTAATAGAGTTCTATAGACAATTTCTTTAGAATCCTTTAGACTAAATATGGTTTTAACCATAGCTCGTCAATCGCAGATCAGCTCATGAGTCACGAAAATAACTGGAGTTGTCAAGCCGCTCACAGTTTAGCTGAACTTATTTAAGGAAATCATGTGCAATCGCTCCAACTTAATCATATGTCAGCTAATGATTACAGTTTTGTTTAGCCTTTGGTCACAAATAATATGTGTCGAACAATTTAGTTCAACCGAGAACTGCGTATTTAGACTTGAGTTGCAGCTCTGACTCAAATATTATGGTATCTGAATCGGTTCAGAACTAATTTATTCACCTATACTCGTGATTTTTTCACGTAAGCATAACATCGTTACCTCAAGGATATCGGATTACCTATCATGGCTCTGGTGTACCCTACCTTTGGCGTTGCAAAAGTCAATAATCTGCGGATCCTAAACATCACAGGGTTTTGCTCTTAAAAAGTACTAATAAATAAAACGTGTGTCTCGAGACGTCTGACACAAGTGATAACTGAAACTAATCCAGACAAACCAGTGGCGTAATGCGTTACGTAACGAAGCGGTATGACCTTAAGAAGTTATCACTTCAAAAACCACGTCACTAATTTTACAATGCAAATTCGGCCTTACTATATCAATTTATTGTTGGACGATGTTTAACACATCGTATGAGATTTGCCTGTAAATTAGAAACATAGCCTATTAAATGTTTAAATTCAAATGGGCTGGGAAGTTTAGTGTTATATTTGACCTGGATTGTATACAAAGCCGCGAAATGAGTGGCGATACTCTCTTCCATGATAAAAATATACGTACTTGTGATTATCCGAAACTATGATAGTGATAATCAGCGACGATGGCAAAAGAATATTTTTTTTAATGACGAAACAATATTATCGATTCATGTATGTACGATAACTAATGTAATAAATTTGTAGATTGTTTAGATTATAAATAGTTTACCTATATTTTAGGTAAAGATATAAGTTCTGTTGGTAATGTTGAGGACTAGTTAGTGTGAAATTGTAAAGTCATTGCAAGTCTCCTTTTTTCGCCTTTTCGATATTGAAATATCCATCTGTGTTACTCAAAGTATTCGCACAATAAAAGGAATGCAATGAATTCACAAATCGCTTTTTTGCAACTATTTGTAGTGTTATGGATTAGCGAAGTATCGCTTAACTAAAATGGTATGTGTAACTAGACAGTAATTTCCGTCACATACCCTTTTTACACTTTGATAAGACTATAAAAACTTTACTTTTTTGTTTAAGGGACTGAGTCTTATCCTTCATAAACTACTTATATGTTTTACTCAAACATTATTGATAATTATTATTAAACAGTACATAATTGGATAAGAGATTAAAATAAATGTTATGAAATGTGTTTATTTAAATAATTTACGACTGGACCATTTAAGAAAACTAGTAGTTTTAAAAATATCCGTCAGTAACTTTTGCAGCCATCTTGCATCAAGATTCTCTGTTAAGACAATGTTTTCCATTTCTTAGTCCTCCCAAGTGCTGTATTGAAACAAATTACACAGCGTAGGGGATGTTAAACATTTTTGTATGCATGTATGTGTGTATTTACCTACTTTACTCTTTATTTTAATATTTATTTTTAAATATGGCAAAATACAATTTGAAATAAAAAAACTACAACATGTTTAGAGAAATAAATATATAAATAACTCGATTAATAATTACATTTATTTTCTATTTTTTTTTAATCAATAGTATGTAGATCAAAACATAGTATTAAATCGGTTTGCAACTTGAAACAGCTTGTAATTTAATTTTTTTTCATTCGACGATATTTTTTTAAATTACTGCCAAGTTACACATAACAAATGTTATTAATAAACATCGGTTATCTCAAACTAGTTTCAACGAAAAACGTTGATCGTTACTTAAAGTTTTGAAACTAGTTTAAGATGAGCTATGATTTTACGAGACCTATAGTTGTTTATGGTAATCAATAATCTGTAACCATCAATGCCTAAACAAGTGTATCTAAACAAGCGATACTGTAAACAAATATAATAGAAAAGTTATTCTAATAATATTAATCACATACAACGTTATTCTAATAAAGTTATTGTAATAGCGTTATTATAATAACCTTGTTTCAATAACGTTATCGCTATTTAAGAAACACTTGGCTAGAGCTACAGAAAAGAAACGTATGAAGTTATATTTACCCTGTATAAATAACATGTAAAGTCCTGATTAAACTCATTCATTAAAAAGTGCTTCTTATGGGTGTATCTAGATTATTAGGAGATCGTTTTGATAATTATTCGATAATGTTATAGATTTAGCGATTGTATACATAGATGATAGTTTAAGCGATATTGCCAATTTAAATTGGTGCGCCATTTGTAAAGTTACTGTGATCTGATGATCATTATGTACATACATTCTGTGACACTAAGGCTAAAATACTGCAATATTTTGTATTAACGAATGATTATTGAAAATCTAATACCCGTATCAACTATTCAACAGTTATATTAGTACAAATAAAACGATAACTGCGCCTTATTTGTTAACAAAATGGTTATATTTTTTCAATTCTCAGTCGTCGCGCGATCCCAAAATAATGCAGTGTGTTCTTATTCTAAATAAACCATTCTCTAATTAAACAATTGATTCTAAATTTAAAAAATCCAGAAATGTGGGCCAAACGTTAATAGTTCTGTTCAAAAACGTTCCTGTTGCTGTTTTATAGAGAACCATTTCTTTATAGCTTTCAACACTAGCTAGCGTGTTGTTTTGAAACCAAGAGTTTATACTCATTTTCACTAATTGTTGACAATTGAATGTATGTAAAGAAATGTCAATTCTATTTGTAATAAACTAGTGCCTAAGTGTGTGTGACGGGATTGTAATTACGATATGTTAACGCTAGATTTAGTTATACGACATTTAAAATATACGAATAAAATATTTTCGAATGGCAACACCAAACAATCCTAACGAAATTGAAAAGCTTCGAAAAAAAGATTAATTTTTACATACTAGCTAATACTACATTTATAATGACGTATAACTAAACCTAAAAGTATGTAAAAGGAACTTCAGGAAGGCTATTACTTTAGCTTTGTCTTTAGCTACAGACCGGTTGCTAAGAGATTGCGGTTCTTGTCGAGTTTGACGAACGTACTTGTCAGTTACATTTGAAATTGACAAGTACGATCAGCTGACGTACGTCAAAGTATACGTACCGTACGTCATTATAATCAGACTAATCAGAACACAGACTTTAAGACCACATTGTAGTAATTTATACTGTTTATAGGCATTCTAATAAGGCCTTGTTATTATTCTTTTCACAATATACCAAAGATGCCATAACTTTTAAAACATTATTTATTTATAGGTGTAATTATTATTAACGTATTAGTGAATTGTTATTTTTAATTGTAAGCGTAACTGCCAATTTCGTATATATTTGATAAATACTAACGCACAGATTGTTTGTTTATTAATAAAAAAAAATAGTCATTTCGTAAGTAGGCGCTTGTCTACATTTGTGTGAAAATTTTATCGAATTATTAAAATGGTATTTTTTTCTGAGGGGCAATATTACTTACTACTATTTGTAATTCAATTGAATATTTTTACAATTTTTTAATATTCGTTATTTCTTTTAATCTGGTTTTTTAATCTGGTTTAAAACGCATTTAAGCTCGCATTGAATTCATATTAGTCATTACAAGTTAGTGCCTAATGTAAAAGTTTGTCAGACTACAATACTCATAAATTATGCAAACTTTATTTTACAGAACAAGAAGTAGAGCGGTAAAAACCCCGCAAACAAATTTAAATGTTTGGAGAATTATTTGTTTTTTTTTTCAATGTAAAATTAATGTGAAAAGCTGGTATATACAGTCACTTAATTTTCCATATAAACTGTACAGAAGCTTTCACATGAGTTTTTGGAATTTAAACTAAATTAAACAAATAAAAAACATTTAACTGAAAATCTTATTTACTTAGGTAATTTTTATCATAATGCAAATCTTAATTGCTCATAATATTACTAACATACATCATCACTGCTCAAGCATATAGATTATAGATTTATTAAGATATTTTATTCATGCTCTGTTTTTAAGACTTTAATTAATATATCAAATTAATGAAATAATACCAATTCAAAATTGCAGCCCGTTATAAATAAATATTTATAAATACATTAAAAGTTACCATTTTAAAAATTCGTCGGTACAAAATTCGCAAACTCGTACATACGTAAGAAGGGCTAGATTTAATTGTAAATAGGGGAGTTCTGTAATTTATACTTTTTGTCGAGTTATTAGTAATAAGCGTTAGAAATTAAGCGCAAGAAAATTTTGAAATGGTGAAATTGTTAAGAAATGTTTTTTCCTTTTTTTAATTATTGATAAAATGTACAATAACCATTTCTACGTTGAGAATACTGAACCATCTTTTGTACTCATAAACATGACTGGAAAGTCTCTTGTAAGCATAAATTATTAATTTAACAAGATTTATATTAGAAAGTATCGTATTGTAGTTTATTATAGTTAGGCCGCTTCTATTTAATTTGAAACTCGGAGCCTTAGTGTTAGATATTGAAGACTTTTATGAATAAAGAGGTAACTGTATAAAGAAATCAATTTAGATCCGAAACTTTTTTATCAATAAGAATTAACGATCTTCTCAAACTATCTATCACGATGTTATTATCTCAAATTAAAAAATACAGCCTATATAAGGTTATTTTTTTATATTATGCCTAAATAGACGAAATAATTTCAACAGATACATGTTCCATCGTTTAAAAGTATTAATTAAGACAAATAAATATATATTATCATGAACTCATTCTGGCCGACTTAAAACCCACTCTTTATTTGGTTTTTTTTTCTAGTAGTGTTTTTTCTCATCTCCTTTAAAACTAAGTTGTCTTTTCTTCTGTTTAATTTTTTTTTTGTCTAAAACAAGTAATATCTACATAGAAGAAATAATTAGATTATATAAAAAAAAATAGTTATAACTATTTAACTAATATAACCCTAATTAAATTTATTAATATTTAAACCAATTAATTTTAACAACGAAATACTAACTTTTAACTTGTGAAGTTCTTCACAGAATACAAATACCGAATGCAGTGTTAAAACTATTCCTTCTTAAAAATCTCTTGAAGCAATACCTCTTTTTATTACATTTTAATAGTAACGGAAGGCTAATATAATAAAAATAACCTAAATATAGTTAACTACATCACTAAACAACTCATTTTTAGTATTTCACTTTTTCGTACAGTTTTACTTTCATAGCGCTATCGTGATCGTGTTTTGGTGTCATCGACAAAAAAAACGTGGCATGTTGTTTTTTTTGTTATTATGGAATTTCGTGTACTAATATTGAGTAAATAATCAATATTAGTGGCATTTGGTAAAATTTTATTTAGTGAAAGTACACAAATAAAATAATCATAAAGAAATTAGTGTAGGTATCATGTATTTCCTCGTTCCCGCTAAATCTCATCAAATGAGCTTGAGTGAGGCTACCTCTTTACTCAAGACCCTGGCAGGACTTTTTTAAAGACTTTTGACTGATTTTGAACAATTTGAAGCCGATTTTGTTAAATCGGGTAACTTTATGCAAATTTCAACCTGACTAAAGAAGTTTTGTGATTCTTTATGAATCTGATAGTAGTTTGAGAGGATGGAACATTACAATATTTATATGTTACCTTCTCAATAGCGTTAATCACAACTTTAAAATTACGTTGTTGAGACCGCATTTATTTGCTTTTTAGACACTCCATAGGTTAAGTAGGAGTTTTATAATATATTAATAATGCAAAATGCAAACGCAGTGATAGAACTGTTACACCATATTCGCTGCCCATATTTATAGAGTGCAATTTTTTTATAACTAGAGAGGGATAGTGTTGGACATAGATGTATAACATGAAGATTTGTCTATGCACTTTCTATATTTTATACTTCAATGTCATAAAATGTTATGATCATTTTCTCATTAAAATATAATTAATATATGCTAAATATTTTAGCAAAGGATAAAATGTATTCCTTTTCTTTAGTAAATAAAATATTGAAACTTTTTCAGCCTGTTTTCTTTATTTCCCCACGATGAGCAACTCCCCCGTTTTGGCCCGGGACCTTTGTAGAATAATCCATCTATCTCCCTAACAGCTCGTGAAAGGTGAAGATGCTGAAATATATCATTACCAACAAGTCTCCTCAAGCGGTAAAGTGCTGTGCAGCAACTGGGCCGGAAAGAGCAATAAAGACCCTACCCTAGTTAAGCCTACTTAGGGGATCCACCGCCTTAACTATTATTGCTGCCATAGTGCGGGGTAACTGGCTCAGAGTTAGTACCCCAAACACATGACAGCAACGCGCCTATGATACTTAAGTATATGGTGTTATTGGACACGGTCAAAGAGTATAATAATATAGATATACAGGACGGCACGGTGGATCTCTTACCTTCAGGATAGCCGTGCGCTAAACATTCGCTATCTAATCAAATAAAAGATTCTTTTTACTTTGCAGTTTTGTAAACGCTAACGGCCACAATAATTAATACCTACAATGTTACTTTAATTCAAGATACCTTCGTTCCTACTTGATAGATTTGATTTAATGCGGCTTAGATTGTGGATGGAAGTAATAAAAAGTATAAACATTGCTTTTACAAACCCTAGAAAAGACAATACAAATTCTTTTCTTCCATTGTACCGTTGGTTCCACCGCCTTCGTTTTAAATGTTATTAGTGCCATTTTTTCTTTCCTAATTTGAATGATAAATAAAGAAAAACTCGTAAAACTCTTAGGGTAGCTTCGGCTTTGTCACCACTGACATTTTTAATCAGAAATCAGTCTGCTTTTTTGTTTTCCTATAACATAAAATATGTGCATTTTTTCAATCCCACTCAGTCTACACTTTAAGAAATAAAAAATATCAATAACTACATATTTATTAAGAAATAACAATAGGTACATCCTAAATTAATAACAATCACTAAAAAATTATAGCTTATCCGCTAAAATCTCTTTTCTCAAAAACGAATATTTCGTTAAACAATTTTTGACTGGAAACACAAAGATATTCTCCGGCGCCTCATACGGGTTATATTCTAATAACTCTGGCAGGTCATCATCATCAGAAAACAGATCTATTTCCTTTCTGGGAACCGTTTTGAGTACAGCACATTCACATTTTTCCAAAAACCGACAAACATCCTGAATATTCCTTGCAGATATACAATCATACAGATCGGCCAAATTTGCAATGGATATACCCGGGCATTCAAATATTTTGAACATGATAACATTTGACCAATTACAGAATATATCTCTTCGAACTTTGCAGTTCAAATCCATCCATGGCGCTGGTATCATATGGGTGAATTGTTCGACTTGCAACAGTCGAGATTTAGCGAATTTCATAAGCATTATTTTATTCTCAAAATAACCTATTCTTTTGATAGTTCGTGCTTCTTCAAGTTTAGTTAGTTTACTCTGTAATGTTTTGGAGTCAATGCCTAAAGATTCCTGTAAAATTAAAAAAAACACATTTTTGCTTCAAGTGTCAAAAATTTATTAAAAACAAGTTTGTTTATATTATATAAAATAATAAACTTAACAGTTTGCGATAATATCGGAAACGAAATTGATTTGTTTGAATTAAGATCTCTGTATTTCCGGGTCTGAGTGTTTATAAAATTTATTCTGGGATCTGTTTAAATATTTATATGTACTAGACTCATTGACTAGCAGCCATAACACAAGCACATAATTTGCTCCGTTAAGAGTTGAATTTTAAAAAAAATTCGCCTATCTATTTATATGCGTATCGAATTTTAACATTGGTCCAGCGAATTAGCCGTGAAAGCACAACAGATCGACAGCCAGATTTTTGCCTTTATAATATTAGTACGGAAGTATGGATTTATTAATAGGACATAAAAGGTGTAACCAGTGAACTGTGAAAAGATCCTTACCTGTATTTCTTTAAATGTGCATCCTTTGAACCCTGTACTTTCAATGAAAGATATAAGTTTATCGTTTTTATCTATATGGGTGTAACTCTTTTGAGAGACTATATAAGATTCTCTGAAAAAAATATACAAGTAAGGCCATTAAAATTGCGTTTTGGAGACTTTCAACTTATACAATAGTAGTCATTTTGATGCGCACTCACTAAACTAATTTTTGAATTATCGCTCTCATTTTAACAAAAGTAACAGAAAGATAGAAAACACATTTAGTACTGTCAGATTAATTTGTACATTTCTAAAGACTTTTTATCAATTTCAAGGAGAATATTGATTAAAAAAGTCACGAGTTGAAAAATTATGACTAATGTGACGTGTCTAAAATGTTCCGCCTCGTTTTTTTCTGTTTCATTAAAAAAGGCAGCATACAATTAAAATAATTTTATTTGAGTTAAGAAAGGCTGTCTACAGATTTCCCACGTGAGTTTTTGAAAAACATTTTTTGATTCTGAACTTTGAACAGTTACTTTTTTTTTAAATAAAAAGAAATTGTTTTGTGGAGTTAGTCGTTTACGGCAACGTTTCGATCGCTAACAAACGAAACTGTTAAATCAGGATATCTAAATTAAATAATATAGTTTTACAATTCAAAACTATTAATTAATTACAGTTTTACTTTAAAGTGTAGAAAATAACAACATTTAAAAAGAAACAAATGGAAATAAACTTACTTTGTCATTTCATCAAAAAAGCGTTTACATCCCAACTTTTGGTACAACTCTGAAAACTTTCTAATATTCCGTTTATTCTTCCATCCTATCATTCCAGATTTCAGTGCGTATTTTGTTTCTATATCTATCATATTCATCTGTTCCTCTTGACTAGCACTTGCCGTAGAACCTGTGACCACCGGCACAGTGTCTGAGATAACTTCCAAAACGTCAGAGGTATTCATCTCAAACAATAAACAATTTAAATCTGCACGGCCTTTCAGACCATTCTGAGGTATCTCAGTATCTAAGGTACTTGCTAATTCCTCAAAGAACTCGACTATAGGCTTATTCCATTTACGTTGATATGAAGCTGATATTCGGTATGCTGACTGGATAATATCTTCGAAGTCCACTTGATTAATTTGATTGTTATATGACTTTTCCCTTGCAACTATAACTCCACCTTTTCTTAACTGATCTATGGCACTGCGTAAAATTTTTTCAGAGTACCCTTTGAAAACGGAGTAAATCTTTTTTGCGGTATCCTTTGTAGGTTTATTTTCAAACGACAACATAACAGACTGAATTATTCCCTCTTTTACAGCACCAAATTCAAGTTCTTTAGCACTTGGTGTTTTATACGGACTGATTTGTTGGTTTGACTTTTTTAATATTGTATATTTTTTATGAAAATCATCGATGTCTAATGCCACACAGGGTACTTGTTGCCCAAAGGATTTCATTTTAATAATCTGCGTTATAACCGCAATAAGTTCTAGCATTGGCAATTTTGCATCACTTGTGAATTTATTCATGTTTCCACAGCTTTGGATTTTTATTTTTTTTAAGAGGCCCTCATAGTTTTTAGTTATATGACTACGACGCCGGAGTTCGCTGAGGATGCAATCTTTTTCGTGGGTTAATTGTGACTTTGCTTCAAGATATGCGGCTCTCAAATGGCACATGGAAGCAGTTTTTTGAGGGTCATATAAAACCAACAATTCTTTAGCCACTGTATTTCTGACTCTCAAGCAACCTGATTGAGATACTGGACTAATTATCGAGATGGCAGCTTTACACATCATTATTATCCTATCATCAAATTCAGTCCATTTTATACTATTGTCAACTGGATTTCTTTTGCGTTTACGTGGAAAAGGTATTTTATACATAGTATCCAATTTGATTTTGTTTGCAGTAGCTTTTTTACTAGTTTTTGAATTTGCTGATTTTCCATTAGCTTTAGAATCAGATTTTGTTGTCGTTTTTGCATCTGATTTCGCAATAGATTTCGCATCAGGCTTATCATTAGAAGGCTTACTTTTACTTTTTGCTTTTAATGGCTTAGGTTTTGCTACTACTTTACTAACTTTTGGAGGTTTCTTTTTGGTTCTTACAATGAAAGTTTTCCACAACCGAGGAATATCCATAAAAATGCTAGAATCAAAACCACATGGACCAACACCATCTCCACACCGATCACCCGTGTCATATTCCTGCACAGAATATTCGCTTCTTGGGGGAAACACCAATTTGTAACTTTCAGGCCGAGCAACAATAATTGTTGTGTTACAACTTATTGTCATAACTGCATCCCAATATTCATTTACAACTTCAGGTGAAGAAAAGTAAAACAATTTCTCTAGAGTTCTTAGGTCATCTTCTCTTGGCCAATTGCCTGAGGTATCTAATAATTTGGCGCGGCGATTTACGTAAAAAACATAACTTATTATAGAAACAGAACCACCAAATGTCTCAGATGGCTTTTCAATTATTTGAATCAGACCCATAACTGCAAGAATTTTTAAGCAACTGCGAATTGAGTTTAAAAAGCTTTTACATTGCATAATTGATTTATATACACTTTGAGAAGCATCTTTTAGTTTTGTTGAAAGGATATCCTCATTAACTCTCAAATTTGTGACTTCAGACACATCGACAGTGCTTATGTTCCCCAAACTAAATTCAACAGTCATTTCAGGAATGATCATAAACAAAGTAAAAAACCCAGGTGGAAAAGATTGATCATTACCCTCTTTAAATAAAACAAGTTCAGTTATTAGTTTGTGCAGCTTTTGAACTTTCATGTATCTTGGATACATAAACTGTGAAAGGGGCCTAGTGATTGGTTGATTTACTTTTGGTTTCTTTTCAGTTTTTACCTCTTTCATACATTTCGCATCAATTTCTTTGTATTTCGCTTTAATAATAGGATCTGTTGTATTCATATTTGAATCGCATATTAGAAATGTAAATTTATCTTTGCTATTAGGCCATTTAAGTCTTATAATTTTTAATTGACCATCTACAATCAACCTCTGAACAAAAACTTTAAGGGCTTTCGTGTCCATTTGTGGCTCTCCAATGTCTTTTGAAACAGCAACGTTTAATGCTTGAAAACCATTAACACATTGTTGCTCTTTAATTATTTTTAAAATACCATTAGCAAATTTTAGTTGTCTTAATGTTGGAGCTTTTTTAGCATTTATTAAAGATTCAATGTGCATATCTTTTAGTCCATCAATATGTTTCAATTCCTCTATTGGAGCATCTGTAGTTTCACCCAGGATTTTTGCCTTTTTCTTTGGTATTTTACTAACAATATCAATATTTTCTACATCAGATTTTTTCCGCTTTGTTTTGCCATTCGATTGTGTCTTGACTGCTGAATCGCTTATACTTTTTCTTTTGTTATTTCTTTCATTAACATAGTCCATAAACTTTTCTTTCTCCGCTGTATAAGTTTTGTCCAATTCTTCCTTTGCAGCGATTGCTACATACCTGTACAAAATACAAGTTTTTTTAAATCCAAAACCTACAATAAAAGTTTTTGAAACGAATGATTAATTTCTACAAAAACTTTGTTATTTGTGTCTACTTTACCTGACTTACTTAGAGCCCTTATACTTGGACGAGCTATATGTCGGTGACTGCTCACAAGCCTAATCGGCGGCGGTCAGAGACAGGGGACAACTCGAAACTTAAGACGTAGACAGCATATGCTGTACGTAGTGCGCACGTATTTTCAAAATGATACAAAAATTATTTATGAAAGTATGCAACTTATAACATCTAAAGATGTCGATCCTATGTATATGTATATTTTTTTACAGTAAACATAGGCAAACGAGCGTGTGATTTGCCAGAAAGAAATTAGTCATCATTGTATAGACGTCTGCAACAAGAGTTAGCAGCAAATGCGATACCGGACTTTAAAGAGTTAATTAAGCCTATTATTAAAAATCCCTAGGCCTAATTTCGGGGGAAAAACAGTCAATCTCTGGAATAACCTCTCTAGCAAGGTTATTCCAGAGATTGCGAGAAACTAACTGTTGTGCGCCCAAACATATTCCAAGGTGGAAAGAATAGTTCGTTGGTATAGGCAATAGAATATGCATGGAAATTCAATGTCTCTCCTAAGATTAAAAGGTTCTAAACAGTCTGTAAGAATAGGGTCCTCGACAACCGCTGCACATTGAATTCGATCAAATGGCAGGGTTAGGTACTTGGGACGGGTTGGTAATGCGTAGTAATGTAATTGATAATATTGTTTTACAATGATAGTCAATTAGAACCCGGCTTTCCTGATGGTAAGGACAGATGGAAAAACAGTTTAAGATACCACAGGTGTTATAGGTGCGTCGCCGTCCTATGGCAGACTGCAGTAGTATGAGGCCAATCGCATCATTCTTCTGGCCAATTGCGTTTAGTCTGCCAGCTACCCTCCGGCCTAACTTACACTCGGTACTATGCATGTACAATTTTCTTTACCTGGAAACTCTTTGTCTGCCCCTGTCCTCAAAGAACTCTCGAACAAGATTTCTAGTCTTTAATATCCTACAAATAGTCCTGATTGTGTAAAATTCCACTCCTAAAAGCTGTGCAACTTGAATTTGGGTCAGACCTTTGAGTCCTGTAAAGTTTAAGTATATCCTTTAAATGTCATTTAAACGTCATTTTAATATAACACTTTATAGATAAAATTTATAAAAAAAAGGAGCTGGATCTCCTTAGGGTAAGAAATACTTGTAAAGATGAAAATAACCTGTTGCCAAGCTCTGGTTTAGCTTAATCTACCAAAACGTAACACGACAATATCAAGTATGGTAAAAAAATTTACCTCAAATACCAAAGATCAAATGATTGACATTGATGGTACAGATATAAATGACATGTTACCAAGCTTAGCATCTTAACCTTCCAAAAATCAATGCGACAATAACAAGCAGAGACTTTAAAATTGTTGCAGTTTTCTATTTTTACTTTTTTTATCAGATAGAAAACAAGCACACAGCTTTTCTGATGGTTAGAAATAGCTGTGGCCTATAGACGCCCTGGATGTTGTAGGTGCGTCGCTATCCAGTTGCCGGGGTGTTACACCTATTGTGCAAACCCACCTGCTACCCTACCCTCCGGACTGGATACAAAAGTTTTGTATGTAAAATATTATAGATTGCAACACTTTGGGAGATACAAGCAATATCATCACGCATTTTGGAAACACACTGTATAAGAACTGGATAAGTATTTAATTTCAATAGAGTTAAAAAATAAGTTTATTAGTCCGCATATTCTAACCTGCATCTAGGAACCTCTCATATGCCTGTCGTATAAGGCTTACACCAACTTTATATTCACATTTAAGTGGTGTCTTATTTTCATCATCTGAACCTGAGTCGCTGTCACTTGCTGGGTTTAGCCTCATATATCTTTTCTTTACTAAAAGCTTTGGTTTTCCGTTCTTATATTTTTGACTACCATCTAACTTTATTTCTCTATCTTCCTGTAAGAGAAGCAAATGATTCAAAGATTACATGACATAAAAACAATTTTAAATATACATACCACCACAGGTTTATTTAAAAAATATATTTGCCTTAGGTTGTACCATTAGAATCTCTAGTGTTCATAGTAGTGATATGCCAAATCATTAGTAAAATATATCTGCAGATACAGATCTGATACAGATATCTAGTATCAAAATGGATGAAAGTATCTGGCATAATATCAATTGATTTTTATTTTTCTTCAATTAAGTAAAACATTTAAATATTTACTTAAAATTATGTAATGTGCTATGAACATTGCTGATCTAACAGGCAATGTCTATTTCTTAGTAGTATCTTTATGCCGACGCCCTCAAAATGGTAGTCAGAGGCAAAACTAGGGCAGCATTTATTGAAGAATTGAAAATACATATTTTCTATTATTTTTTGTTTCTTAACCCAGGGATCAAAATGACAAATCTGATATAAGAACACAAAGGCGATTATTTCTTCTATTCTACAGTAGGACCTTGTTAATCCGGAGAGGCAAAAACAAGACCCTACAGATGATCAAGGCGTCCGGATCATAGTATGATACTTATAATTGATAAACACCTATTTAACTTGTATACAATAATTGATAAACACCTATTTAACTTCAAAGCATAAAGGCAAAAACACTGGGACCATGTTCTGTTAGGCTTACAAACTTCAAAATTTTGTCTTTGTTTTTCTTTATATCGCCTACAGTTGACCTGCCTATACCAAACTAGCAATGACAGGGTAGCTGTCAACGTTATCTAACGTTTCTATAATCCGCAATTTATCTTTTAATAACATTAAATTATTGAATGCTTAAGAAATTATGTAAGTGGAGCAACCAATCAGGTCTAACAGGATTGTAAAATTTGATACTCTCTGCCTACCCCGTAAGGGACTTAGCGTCAAAATATGTATATATTTTTTTACGTGGCGGCGCCATGATGTTAGCAAGCATGCTAAATTGACACTGTACGTACTAAACGAAAGGCGATAAACAAAAGACTGACAATGCATTTGCTCATGGCAGCCCGTAGCATCACCTAACCACCTACCCCGCCAAGCCCGCCGGTTTACAGCAATCACCGATCTAGCGGGAGTCCGGACTACCGAGGCCCTACTGTATTTCTTAAAGTAACAAAATCCGAGTCAAGCGTACATGCCTAACTACACCGATCAACCGCGAGGCTTGGGTATTATTCCTGATGGGAGCAGGCATCTGTGATTTGTGTTATGAACATTTAGATGTCTGCATTTCAGGGTCTAGGTGTTTATAAAATTTGTTTCAGTATATATTTAAGTATTTCTATGTATTGGAATCATTGAGTAACACTAATATCACAAGCATATAATTTGCTTAATTTGGGGTTAGATTAAATTAGTGTAACTTGTCTCGGCACATTTTTTTATTATTATTTATATTACGTTTGTTAACCAGCCCATAAAATAAATACAAACAATAACTTAATTAACTTGGTTCTTCCACCAGTCACAGTTAATATTACTTTTGCTGACATTTTTTTTTAATTCAAATAATGTTATTATTTAGAAAATTTAATACATACAAACTGAAACATATTTGAAGTCTTCTGAAACCTCTTGATTAGCTGTGAAGTTACAACTCCTTTTTTTATTATATTCTCATTTCGATCACAAAAATGTGGTTGCTCCATCAAATGGTGTACTATATCATGCACTTTTCCAACTTTCGGTAAAGATAATAGAGTTGGTTTGAAGAATTTTTTTATTCGTAACAATATACATTTCATGGATCTCCCCCCATACACTTGTGTGGTATGTAATTCTTTTAATAAATCTAATTTTTGTAAATGTCTTCTGTTATAAAACAACAGTTTTGGTTCATTCACTATTTTGGTCAAATTTGTATTACCGACAGTCATTTGCCCCTAAAAAAATCAATTTGACACTTATGTACTGTCCAAAAGTTTTACACAAGTAATATGTCAAAAGAAATTATGTCTTTACACACATATAAATTATAATTGTTAAGAGCTGCTTCTAAGCTTCTATTCTATTCTTCTTTTTTGGCTGATTGTTTCCTTACTGCAGGAAAATTGCAGGAAAGTTTTAATATAATTTTCACTGACAAGTATACTTTCAAATTTATGTTCTCTTTAATAAAAATTGGTTAAGAAGCCAAGATAGGTATTACATAAAATCTTAGTTTAATTAAAATTGGTTAAGTAGAAGCCAACATTTCATTATAGTAAAATAATTAATTCTTGTTGCTGTATAGTCAGATATTAGATATTTGAAATAGAGTCTAAGCTTATGTTTAGATTCTTGATAATAATATGAATAATTACTATTCAAACATTTTTGGTTCTTGTAGCCTATTAGCTTTGAAAACATAAAATTAACTGTTTTTTCTAAGTCACTAATAATATGATAACATTATTATTAATAACATAATATATTAATGGAATAATACACTTACATTTTCCCTGCCTTTACCTACTAGTTCCAAAATACAAAAATGTACAGGAGAAAGGCAGTTTAAATAACTAATTGGCAAATGCGGTGCCAAAGCCTTCCACCTCTCTTCCAAAGAAGCAACTATAACAATAGTGCTTCCATAATCTTTAGCAAGTTCTTCATAACTCAAAGTTTGTAATACATCACGCTGCATAAGCTTTCTTGTATTATAATGTTGACAGGATCCATATTCCTTTTCTATAGGACAGTATTCATAAGGACCATCTAGAACTTCAGGCTGCAAAGGAGAATATAGGATGTGTATGAATAATGTATTCAAGGAGAAGTTATAATATAAAACGAGAGGTAGATACTTTCACAAAATTAAAAATTGTGGCACTTTTATTCCATTGTATACACACCTTTTTGTAGTAAACACTTGTACTTAACCACTATACAAGTATACAAGTAACTATACAAGTTGTGTAGTGGATAAGTATAAGTGTTTACTACAAAAAAGTGTGTATACAATGGAATTCCACCAAGTGCCGACGATAGCAAGTATAGATTCTATTATTCCATTCTATCATTGTGGCCAATGTTTTGCAAAAATTTGTAATAAGATAAACAATTTAACACCTTCAGGAATATGTTCAAGTATATTGTAAAATACTTTATTTAAATTACAATTCATGGCAACTTTGTTTTTTTCTGTTGTTAGGGAGTATGGTCAGGTATATTGTAAAATTATAATTACATGTCTTGTGTTAAATTTAGTTGTCGATTATTTAGCTCTCAGTTAGCTTATTGCATATGATGGTTTAACACAATGTTAAATGTTAGCTTAGAGTTAGAATTTTAAATTACAGTAAATTACAATAAATTACAGTAAGTACTTTCATTAGTTAGTTAAACCATCAAAGTATGATGAGGACTTTTATAACTGCATCATGAACTGACGGATTCCCATAATCAGTAGATAACTTATCTCTTATCCAAGCTCGGGCAAAAATATTAAGTTCGGTTTGTATTTGTAATTAACTTTTTAGTTATAAACTTGTACATACCGGATCGAGTAAATGTCCGCTCACGTCGTCGACGGTCAAAAATCGATCTACTATATTTATGATAGGGACCGGTTCTTTTAAGTTATAAAAAGATAATGATTTGCAGTTAACAATGTAGTTCCACAGCCGTATCTTCAATTTTAAAGTTACAGGTGATTGAAAGCGTAACTCTATTCGCTTCCATAATAAATCTAAGCCTATACCTTCTAGTCCATTTAATGCTATTTCATCAATTACTATATCTTTAAAATCAATTGAAAATAACTTCTGAGGTTTTATATCCATTTTTATTTCGTTTAAACCTTAGTGTTTAATAAATTGAATTTCCAAAACAATGTGATCACTGATCACACGTAGTGAATATACTCTTTGGTGATCACAATTGATCACAACCAATGGGTGCACAGTCTAAATATTGTCAAAATTCTGTGAACAGTAGCGACTCTTATCGTCAGATAATGGAGTCAAGATGACATCTGACTGTGACGTCGAAGAT
>NJDD01001302.1:96228-109997 GCA_002245505.1 Calephelis nemesis | reverse complement strand
CTAACCCGTTAACGCGGGTAGTTATGTCCTACAGATACACAATTCTGAGTACCCACCAAATGAGTTCATCACCGATGAAATTCACATTTTTAGAATGGACATAACTTGAAGCTCGATTCATGCAATATTAGAAATTGGAATCGAGTATGTCACTTTAAGTACCGTTGAACAGAGTACTCGCGAATCAATATCATTTAATTAATAGTAAGCAATACATTATTTTATCGGATTGGTTGAATTTAATTGGAACTAATTGTTAATAATCCGCAAGTACTGTGTTCAGGAGTACCTAAAATGACGTAATATACGATTCCAATTTCCAATTCGCATGACATCGAGATTCAAGAGTAAGCATACTGATCGTGGAATGTCAACCTTGGTCTTCCCGGGTACCTACATCCATCCACATTCGCATTGTATATTTGCTTTGTCAATCTTTCATCTGTCTTTCTTTCCACATGAATAGTTCTTTATTAATAAATTATGCTATAGCATTTAGATTAAAAATCAAATTTTTACGCAAGAAACTCGTTTTAACGTTACAAATAAGTTTTATATAATAAAAACTCAATTAAATATTATTCGTTCATAAAGATATATGTCACTTATGTAGTTCATGTAAATCAAAATGTAAATTTTATTTCCATTCATACTTTAATGAGAAACGAGAATTTAAAGTGAAAAATAAATAAAAACACTGGAATAACCACACTTAGCTGTATTAAAATAACCCCAAATATCGCTTCGCTTGCGTTTAGTAGCCATTTTGTTAGTACTGAAGCCGATACTCGACTATGAATTATTCCTTAAGCTTTACTTTATACAATAAAGTGCCTATTTACATTATTTTAAAATATTTTAATTTTTACACTATAGACAATTGACGCAATATTTTTGCTAACTTTCATGTTACGACGTCATATTAATTAATACTCTAACGAATTCGAAAAATGATAACGTAAACAAATATATTTAATATATGCATAGATTAGATTTTAATCTAAAATGAACGTAATGTATCATGAAATAAGGACTAAAACAGTTAAAGTCTCTTGAATTTCGAATATAAATAAAGAAAAAGTAAGCGATACACAATAATTGTCAGTTTATGTGAGTGTGACGACGAATTTAATCTTGTTTAGTGGCGAGTTGGTGACGCACAAAAACAACCACAGAGTCGCGACTGTGGAACTGATAAAGAACCGTCAGTCAGTGAACTCAGTGAACTGTGGAACGAAAATACCACACCATAGTGAATGAGTTCAGTTTATTTACTTTAAATGAGCAGTTCATATGAACGAATCAGACACGAGTTACTCAACTCTACTCATAGCTTCTTTCAACGTCTTTTTTGAGATAGTGATTTAGGACTAAGTATCAAAAATTTTGTTGTGTTCCTTTTCAAAACGAACACGGCTCAGAATTATTTATCTTCTTTATGCCACTGTACAAAAAGGAAAACTTTCAAGAGGCAAACAATTTCCCAAAAATTAGGAACCTAATTCCAAATAAGCAATATTGTTTTGAATGTTTTATGATGACTTATTTAATTCCTGACTTATATCAAATGTGGCAATTGTAAAAATAAATAAAGAGAGCAACTCCATAGTTTAACATTTTGATTACATCCAAGACGCATCCCTTTTTTCTTATAGTGAAGGTTTACATATTCTTTGCCACTTTGGTGACGATTGAAAAATAACAACTTTTCTACAATTCAGTGTATTTAATAAACTTAAAAATATTTTACATTTTTTTAGACTTTTCTATAAGAATATAAGAATTATTTTTCATTGATTAAATTATTTTGCTAGTGATATGTTACACCGTCTTTTTTGTGTCGTTGGGGTATAATTTAATTACTTTTTAATGCACATTTCTGCGTGTTGACTAAAGCAAAAGTGTTCCTATTTTTCATGTAATCACACTTTGGCCAATCATTCATGTGTGTTAAATAACTATTAATAGGAGTGATCCAGACCCACACCTAAAAATACCATTTTTGATGTACCTAAGTAATAAAATATGGTGGTAATGTTTTATGTGATACTCGTCAGTATTTACGTACACTTATTTATAAGTAATATTTATGTATTATGCCGATAATAAAAAAAACCTAAATTATAAAATGAATTTACTTTCGTGCGCTAAAGCAACTTCGGTAGATTAATAACGATGTGTTTTGTCTATGGTTTTATTTTGTGACACATTTATTGAAGTGGCAATTTATGAAAAAATAAATGACCGATAGCCAGTGAAGTAGGGCAATCTAGAGTTCGCCATTTTTACTTTTGGTGAAAGGAGATTTTATAATTGTCAGGCTGGAGGACGAAGAATATTTTGAAAAAAGTGTGTCATTAAAATTTTATTATTCGTAGTCAAGACTATTATTTCAGTGTTTTAGTTCAAATAGTGTGATTTTGTTTATTACTAACATTTGTATGTAGTGCTATATTTCACCGTAAAGTTGCTCGTTGGTGTGTCGCTTAGCTAAATTCAATGGCTATGATATTGAAATATTAAAAGACGGGTCGTTTTGACGTTGTCTACGAAGGATAGAAACTAGAAAGTACAGCGGCGCGGTTAGAAATGAGCAGGCCTCAAAGCGGACGCATCCAAGTTCCTGATGACCTTAGAGAAATCTTATTGGAATTTACTATAAGTTATCTATTGGAGCAGCCGGGAGACGTTATCAACTACGCGGTCGAGTTCTTCACACGGCTACAGAACAACAGAACCACGACCATAGTGCGGGGTCCATCGGCAGGCACACCTGATGAATCCATAATATCAGATGAAGAAGGTAACAATTTTTGCTATTTCCAAAAATAATAACACTCGAGGCACTGCGACGTCGAAGCACGATAGCACATGATTTTAATTAATATAGGTATGGAATAAAGAAGTAAGAAAAAATATGTAGTTGGTGCTTATGCTTACTTAGCAAACATTAAAGGGCTTGTAAATTATAAAGCTTCATAGGCACATTGAATTTGGTTTAAAATATGGCTTCATTTCAATTTGCTTGCCGTAAAAAAAATATATTTTGCTAAAGTATAAAATATTATAATATGAAAGTAAACATACAAATTAAAAGTATATAAAATATTTGTAGCTGCACAAGAAATAGTTGACACAAACCTGATAGGCTTATTTATGTTAAATACTCCTGTCGGAAACTTTAAATTAGAATCTAGGTATCTAAATGCTGCACTCAGAGACATCAGTTATCTTTTAATCTGTCAGTTATAATTTTCCTTCCAAATTGATACATTAAATGTTAATCAAAGTCTTTCAAGTGTGGCCGTTCAACTAATCAAATCTTGATTTTAGTTTTTTAATTAAAATTTAAACATGAAGAGGTACGACTTCTGCAAATATGTTAAACAGTTAACAAAGAATAAAGTACCTACTGTGTCATATTAAAATAAAAAAGGTAAATTTATTAACTATTAATATCTTTATATAAAAAATAGAAGGAACTAATATGTTAATGTGCATACTATCTTTAATTTGTTGACATAGCTATGGACAACATATTCTATTTGTACACAAATTAGCAGACTTGGCTTCAATAGCTTTAAATTGACTCCATTTTATCTTTACCAAAAATGAATATATGTATGAATGAAGTAGTTAGTGTAGATGGTAAATAATTAAAGTGAAAACTGTGCTTTTTAATAATTAGATAATTGTTAGATTCTTTCAAAGCATAACTTATCGGTTTATATATATGTAGATATTATATTAGCTAGGTATAATTAAAGTAGTATAGATATACATATGGGTGTTAAAAAACTTGTTTATTATCTATTTTACAGGATCTTTTTCAATAATGTTAATATGCAACTGTGATTTTTTTGTTGAATTGTCTTAGAAGATAAGAATGTTTCAATGAAAGATCTATTTAATGAGTTTATGAATTAAAAAACTTTAATAAGCTTGCTATTAAAGTTATGATTTATATGCCATAAATAACGTAAAATGGTAAAAACCTTATATCCTGTTAAATTATTTACACAATAGCTTCTATAATTGTCTATCTTGTCATACCAAACCTAGTTAGTAAAATGGTTGATTTCCAGTCAAAGGCACATTCACTATTTATACTATACATACTATAATATATAGTAAGTAGTGAGTATGCCGTTATGCTTATATATATATATATTTTTCTCTATAATAAAGAAAAGACCATAATATAGTCACAGCCAAATGATCTACATCCGGTCAGCCAGTTATAGTTTCTGAGGCTAATCATAACTGACATTCAGTGTATGATGTAATATTGTACATGTTATACCTTTTTGAAATTACGAGGTGGTAGAGTTTAGCAGTGACTTGCCCAGATTAGTACCACCGCCTCACCTATTCTTGCCACTGGTGCTTGGTGCTTGCCACTGACGTGTTCCGGTTCTGAAGATAAGGTAGTCGGTGAACTTACTTTTGCTCGAAGTCTAACATCTCATCCTCTGGTTGGCAATGCACCATTGCCACCTTTGATGTCTCTAAGCGGTTTGAATTTCTTACCATCAGGAAATTCGTCTGCTTGTTTGCCTTTGCCTATAAAAATAAAAAAATAAGATTTTCAATATTTCCAAATGCATCATTTCATTATTTTGAGATATAACTAATTTTACAATCTATGGTTTCCTTTGAAGAATAGTTCGATAAATCTAAGGATGACATGTTTTTTTCAAACACAACAGGGTTAATGATTTATGGATTTACATAGGTGCTCGGTACAGATAATCTTTTGTAATATTTGGCTGGATGCCATAACCATTACATCTAGTGAAATATTTGCTTAAGACCCATAAATTATAGTGCTACTAAGGCATTTAAAGAAGAGCTGTAATCATGTGATTTTCTGTAGAGGTTAAAAGTAAACTGTAATGTCGTTTACCTTGATTGGTTTTGTCTAAATTTTTTTAATAAAATTTCACACCTATTTGCCATTTCTCACCTGTTATAATTTTGCTGATAACAATGTTACTCTAAGGTGTGTACTATGTAATACCTGTAGTAGTCAATATCGCCTCTGTGGTCTAGCGGTTCAGGTGTTGGACTTGACTGCATGAGGTCCCGGGTTCAAATCCCGGGTCAGGCAACAAAAATAAAATTTGGTTTCTCCTATGTTCTCATAAAAAAAAATTCGTTCAAGATTGGATATGTGCCCGGTTGGCGATAGGCTTGCCACCTATCACGTTGTGGGACTTAGTGTCTTCGGCTAGTTGTGGGTGCACTGGTTGTGCCTCTGCCTACCTCTATAGAATAAATTCAATAAACACACCCAGATCCAGACATGTAGATGTTCAATGCCTGCCCTGTCAGAAATTGAACCCAAGCCTTGCAATTGGTTGGAGGTGTCCGTGCGTGCACTAGCCCCATAACCAACAAGGTTAGGTGTTTTGTAAATGTAGCTATGAGTCCTATGTAACCTACTGTCTGCTTCCCAATTAGCTCAAAAAGAAGGCCAATAACTAATGTCAGTGGCACTATTACCACTATATTAGCTAACTTGTCCATTTAAATTTCACTTGTATTTGTTCTTAATCAGATAAAAGACTTGTAAATTATTAGGATCATACCTAATAATTTACAACTTTTTTATCTGAGGCTGGCCGAACTAGACAATTTTAATCAGTCTAGTAATTCTCGAGTTCATATAAGACATAATAGCTATAAGTAAATAACCTGTGGCCATTCACTACACTGTAGTTTATTATCACATGTTTAAAGCAAGTAAATACAGGTGACAACATAACCTTGAATTATTTGTAATGCCATTAAACAATTTAACAGATGTTGACATCACATAGCTTATATGACTGCCATTGGTCAAGAGAATGAATGAATGAATGAACTCCTTACTGTGCACAATTAAAATTACAACAAAGTAAATACAATTAAGTATTAACAACACCATGATTATAATTTTTAGTACACAAAAGGTGGCCTTATCACCAAACAAAACAATCTCAACCAGACAACTTTTTTGTCTGAGGAAACTAAATGAACATTTTTTCAGTAGGTAAAGAGATTGCACATACAATTGAAACTATAACTTTAAAAAATAGCAATAAGAGGGATTACCATACATGACCACGTCAATTGGTCACTGACGAAGCTCAGGTTCAATTTTCAATTGGTCATGCATTTCTGCATCTCAGTGTGTTTATTAAATTTGTTCTGCAGGCCTACCATAAATGCTCAAAGCAGTATTATTTCCATCTTCGCTTTTATAAGCGACTTTGTTGTCAGTTGTCAGGTTGTCTTTCTCAGATAACAATTAGTTTTATTGAAATAATACTGTTTTAACAGTTTATGGTAACCCTCCCTATCTCTATTTAATACCTTTGTAATAGTGTATGACTAACACTCATAACACAAGAACATAATTTGCTTACTTTGGGGTTAGATTCAATTTGTTTAAATTATCCAGGGATGTTTTATTTATTTATTTTTAAGTGAGGCTACTATTGACCCCATACTTTTTATAGTTGATTCAGTCATTATGAATGTAAACAATCGAATAAACGAAACTTCAAAAAAACCAGTAATGTCATAGTAATCAATACATACTAATATTTTTTCTATGTCATTTTTCGTATGTTAGGTTGATTCTAAAATTTTCAAAACTTATTTGTAAAAAGAAGTGAATACATACAAACTAAACATATTCTTTGAAAAGGCGCTCATTCATTACTCTATATTGTATAAACTCTAGGTTTTAATTAATCTTCAGTAATAAACTATGAGAAAACATTCAAAGGGCTGCAAATTAAATTTGAAATTACTTGATTAGTGATATCCCTGATTAGAAATCAATATTAGATGTTTATATTTGTTTTCGTTCGTCATTTACAATACGAAGTATACCTAAGTACTTTGCGGCTATGACTTATGCCCGGTTCCTATAACCAACGAAACGTAATACGCAAGTTTAACCATTCGTTGTTTGTTCAAAAGTAACTAATCGATACTCATATTTTCAAAAAACGCTCAGCATTAACTGTCGAAACGAGCAACCATTATTAGCAATCTTACAAATCGTACAAAATACTACCATCTGTAATCAAAACATCTTCTAGAATATATGAACCGGACATAAAACATCTTGTTGAGTTAGGCATAGAGATAGACTTACTAAGAAATAGGTCGGCGGCGTAAAAGACTAGGTATCTGTTATTTAGATGTAATGAGTTTTTGTTCCAAAGCTGGTACCTATGTAACTTTTTCTTGCGGAATTTTTTTAGGGTGGAATATTGTTTTCACACTCTAACATGGATTAAACGGCTCCATTTTAGTCCTAATTGTTAACCTCAAAGGTAAGGTTTCCAAAACCAGTAGGGTGACTCTGGAAGCTTGATTCATGCTATCTTGGAATTTGAAATCTAGTATGTAATTTTAGATACTCTTGAACACAATACTGGCGAATTATTAATATTTAGTTGATAGTAAACAATAATTAGAACATAAGAATTATTAGTAACATTTAGTTTTATCAGATTCGTTAAATGTGTTTGTAACTAAATGTTAGTAATCCACTAGTTCGTTAGCGTAGCGTAGCGTAGCATAGCGTTCAAAAGTACCTTAAAAGACATATACGATTCCAATTTGCATGATATCGAGATTCAATAGTTACCCTACTGACCAAGTTCTATATTACCAATCACACAAAACCAACATTAGGCTTGTTCATTTGTTAGGGTAGTGTACCATGACCGGTACTAGAAAAAAGACAGCATGTGATGAAGATGGAAATGTTGCAACAAGGATAATATAAAATATGTACCCAGGCATTTGTAAAAGAGCAAGACCTTAGTAACGCTACCTAGATTTCTTTTAATAAGACATGTGTCTCAATTGACTCGTTATTAGAGATGCTGAAGATGGAGCAAAGTAGATTGTAGTAGGAAGGAGTTTCCTCGTTTTAATGAGAAAAACAACTGGGTTACGTTAGAATGAAGATAGCGGCTTTTGGCTAATACAAAAAGCTATATCTAGGTACTGATAGAGATAGTAGGCCTATTAAAATTTTATTGTTAAGATATTTTTATTAATCGTTGGAAGATAATAGTAAAGTAATTAAACAGTCAAAACTATACTGCTCTTGTAGATAGGTATACTAAACTTAAAATGTTTAGGCCAAAACCAATGTAAACCATTTAACATTCAATTGCTTCGAGAAATAAATCCTAAACAAAACAGGCTTAAAAAAGGCAGGCTAAAAGCAATGTCGTTCTGAGTGTAAGGTGTATATTATAACCTATTTGTATTCTTGTTAGGATTAGATGTCTACCGATCGAAAATCGTAGATTTGAAAAAATAAAGGAATGTAAATATTTTCACATAGTGAATTAAGTAACCACGATTGGTTAAGAAAATTAACATTGAAAACAATAAATCATATTATTTATTACTACATATCTAAAAAGTTTGTCTGCTACAACTAAAGGGTCGTTCACAAAATACGTGAGATATAAAAGGGAATGGTAAATAAAAATCACTAAGATTTTCTAAAGGAAAATGGGATATAATGAGATATCAAGTGTATTTTCAAAACCTCGATTTCTTAACCATAAATAGATAATTATTAAGTACTGGGTCTGGGTGATAAAATTTGAAATGGCTATAGATACTTGTATATAAGTAATTCTATGTACCTATTAGCATTGTTGACTAATACCCATAACACAAGAATAATATAATTTGCCTAAACTTTGGTAAAATCATTGTGTGTAATATGACCAGGGGGGTTACCATAAGCTCTTAAAACAGTATTATTTCAATAATACTAATTGTCATCGGAGAAAGACAACCTTATGATGTATACCATAAAGTTGCTTATAAAGACGGACATTTAGCAAGATGGAAATAATACTGTTATAAGCGTTCATGGTAGGGCCCCAGGAATAATTATTTAGAAGCCTACCCGGCGAACTTCGCATCGCTTGACATTAACAGATACTAACAGTTTGTTTGGAATTCGGCATTGTTATTATTACTATACTAATATACTGTACTATAATTAATGCAAAAAACGAATTAACGAAATCGGTCCATCCGTTCAGGCGTGATGCGATGACCAAGCGAAATGTGGATTCATTTTTTAATATACTAGCGGCCCGCCCCGACTTCGCACGGGTATAAAATACAAATGTAAACATTCCTCTCCAATCACTTTATCTTTTAAAAAATCCACATCATAATCCGTTGCATAGTTTTTGAAAATTTAAGCATACAAAGGGACATAGGAAACTACTTTGTTTTAGACTATGTAGTGACCATAGATTTAGGATGTCTAAATCTATGGTAGTGATACTTATTTGTGTTGAAGAAATCCTAGTTGATTCGTAGTCTGAATGTTTCAGAACATTTACAATAATTTTCATAATGTTGTATTTTCCCTTTTCCTAACCCTAAAAACTACACACGATGTTTGATAGGGGGTGGGTGTTGTAACCTAATACCGCACCATGTGTCACAATTGGGATGGGGGTTAAAGATGCTAAAAAACATCACGTGAATAATGAACGACCCTAATGTAGAAAAGTTCTGAAACAATTTGTCCCAATTGACACTACCGGCTTATTGCTGACGTAGAAACATCAGTGATCATCACTCTAGTTTTGCAGTTTGGGTAGCCGTACACATCGACTGTAGACACAAAATATGTGAATAGGGATTGCCAACCTACGATTAACATTAAATCTCTTGTGTTACTTACCCAACTATTTTATCCATTGAACGGACTACTACAATGGTGAACACTGATACCAGTATGCGTATGACCATTATCAGTCCTTGCAATTTATCACAGAATTACCAATTTGGAATTGTACACCACTCATAACACTAATAACTTGTCGTGTTCCACAGAGCCGCCAGTAGCGCGGTTTAACAACCGACGCAAGTCCGTGTTCGCGGAGACCTATGATCCTGAGGAGGATGACTCCGACGAAGGTGCGCCTGTGGTGTTCCCGAAGTCGGACGCGCAGAGGGCCCGACTGGCAGAAGCTGTTCGGGGCATACTGCTGTTCCGCTCCCTAGATGCCCAACAAATGCAACAGGTTTGAAGATATTTTTAAATCAACATCTATAACTTGTTAACGATAAGGTCGCTCGGCTTTTATCCGAGGGTGATATCAAGAGTCTCCGATACCGGCGAGTTTTTACGGTAAAAGTGATGAATGAGGCAGGTACTCAAGGATCCTAACTCTCTGCCTGGATCGTAAGGGACTTTGAGTTGAGGTAAGCAGTTCCTTGATAGGGTATAAATAATTTAAACTTAATTTAAACTGCAAAATACCAACTCCAATTTCGATCATAAAAATATGCATTGTTAAGCTCCGCCACATTGGTAATTTTTCCGTACAGAATTTGAGTGGATTTGTGCCAACGAAATTTCGTTTCGACTTCTCGAAACGCTGAACACACCTATGTGGCGGACCCTTAAGTTTTACTCAAAAAATTGTTAAACAAAATACCTTTTACTAAGATATTTTAAATTACTTATTTTAATTTTTGAACCGTTATTTACAACTAGTTGTTCCCACGCGACTTAGCATAAATATACCTACTTTTGTCACCCACTAAAGTCGCTTGGGTGGATTTTTGAAAAAAAAGTAGTATATGAAGTCGTGTCTTATGTAAATACTATGTTAAATTTCATTAAAATCAGTCGAAGTGTTTAGTCGAGAAATCAGGGATTTGAAACGTTATCAGATACCTCTATTTTTACCGGTATATACCGTTAATTTAGTTACAATACGTCGGTCTCTATTGATAATTAATGTAAAAAAAACGGAAAACATTAACAGAACAAAATCAGAACGAAATTATAATTCAATAAATAACGTTATAATACCGGTAATAAAGCGACGTTGCCGCTTTTACATTGTTTTGCTGAGCTCTTTTGTGATTCGTCGATTTCGGCCGACTCGAAAATATCACGATTTATGACGTTGACGATTAGTCAAAAGTAAACAGCAATAGGGTAGTGCGCCTGTTCGCGTCCACCACTCAGTTCCATTTCGCGGACACTGTTTGAAAAACTCTTAAAAATAAGTGTACCTACGAACTAGGAAAATTAAAAGTTGTTTCTGCCTATAATACATTATATTAGAACCCACATACACAGACAAAAAAAAAACCGTTCGCATAACTTTTCCTGTCCAAAAAAATTTCATAATTTTAGTAAAAAAATTGTGAACCGGCGCGGCGTGTGTATCATACGTGATTTCTCAATATTTTAAGCTTATTCAAAGATTGCATTTATTCCTAGACCTTGAAATTGAATGTAATAATAAAAATAATTAAGGTTTTGATTGATTATTGTATGTTAAAAAGTTAAATGAGTGAGACGCGAACTGGCACACCAATTTTATCAATCAGCCAGTTTGCGTCGACGGTGGACGCGAACTCATCTTACTATCTCTAGCTTGATCCTTTATTTTATTATAAGGAAATATGTGATAAGGATGGGGTTTTAATTTATTTTTATTTACCATTATTAATACGCTTACTAAAATTGCCAACTTGTGTCCACATAATTATCGTAATAGAAAAAGATATAGGTAGATGTCGAAATTTACCTGGATGCAAAACTGGATGGATGGATGAACCAGTTTGCGGCCCTTGTGTATTTGAACACTAAATCTTGATTAACTCTTCTTAAAATAAGATAAATCAGACAGTCTTATATAGGTAGATGACAGTCGTTAGAGTGCGTTGCAACAAGGGGGACACTAGTACCTGCTACTGCTCCGGAAAGGAATTTATAGTTTCTGACTTATTCCAGTTGTACAGAAGCAGCTGTATTATAAATTTAACTAGGTATATAACGGCAAATACGTAAGCATATTCAGGCTCGTATCCCCCAAAGAAGCTGACAAAGGTGCAACTACGGCAACGACGATTAGTCTAATATACTTATACCCACAGTGCTATAGGTGGCAAACCTATTACTAACCGGGCATATATTCTATCCTGGGTGGCGATATTTTTATTAGAAAATAAAAATGATAAAGCGATCTGTAATAGGCAAAAGCGCACAGTGCTTATTTTTATTCAAATAAGACAAGCTTACTTTAAATCTTACTAGTATAATATAAATGTGAATAAAAAGAAAGAACTCTTTCAGGCTCGAAACGTTGGAAGGATTTGACTGAAACACAGATAGATTTTGAGCTGAATTGACACATAGGCCACTTTTAATTCGGTTCTCTCAACGAGATCCTGGAAAAAACGCGATCGAAGCCGCGAGAAATAGCTAGTAATACCATGAACACTTAAAGCAAGAGTAAAAATCACGCGAGCCTCATCTGTATTTTTAATATAAAGTTTTCGTGTGTATCAAGACGGTAGTTTAACCAATTGGGACAATTCAAGTTTTTACTTCCTATTTTTTTCGGCTTTGTATAATATAACATATATAACATATTGCATTTAATTAAAATTATAGCCACATGTGTGAGGCTGAGGCCGCTGAATTAGAATACATCCCCTCTAGGCTGCATTCCAATTCAGCAGCCTCAGGAAGTAGAGGTATAAACTTGTGTCCCACATATGGGACACGACCACTACGACTTATTTTTCTTTAGTTTTAGATTTTCTGTTTAAGATTTAGGTTTACAATACACATTAGATATCTGGGGTACTTAGTAGTAATTCTGTATATATTTACTAGAAAATGGCTGTGATATACGGACACGGTTTCAAAAACGGATTTTCCAAGAGTAAAAAATGCCATCGCCTATAGACATCAAATGTGTTAATGATGCGTTGCCAACCTTAGGCCACGATGTTCAGTCTCCTGCGCCAGTAAGTTTACCGGCTACCCTACCTTCTGAGTGGAACACGATAATGGCGAGCAATGTCATTTCAAGCTCGAATCAAAATTAACGTAGTTAATTCTGTTGCGTTTGATGAAGACTATTGATTCTTGTTAGAGATATTATATTAGGGTAACTTTTCGGTAATCCTATTATTGAATATATTAGTTATCGCATATTATGATATCATGCCTATTACTGGATATTAGTCAAATATTAGTGAACCAGTTGATAATCAGCGATAGATACACAATCTAATATTAATACCTGCATAATATCAATAATAATCAATCAATATGAAATACAATATTCTCGTGAATATCATATTATACAGTAAAAATAGACAATGATAGTACGATTAATACAAAAAAGTAGTTTTTATTGAAAAATGTATGTATTTAAAACATTAAAAATATGTTCACATTCGACATTGAAATGTGTCCAAACTTCGCTGATTCCCGACCGCTTCATAATGACAACCAAACTTAATTCCTATATAACAACAAAAACTACCACCAAAAGCAAAAACCCAATCGCTAAATAAATATTAACAAAGTAATGAATTGTTATTAATAATATTTCAATCACTGCGAGCATGTGCCGGGTCCGACGAATACAATATGAAACAATACGGAGTCGCTGTGAGCATTAATCACTACATAATATTATGATTACCTATAAACTAATATCCGTATTAGCTAATATAAGTTAATGCGACGAACTAGTGACCAAATGGAAACAGAACTATTTTCATTGCTTGCTTGCTTCGTTACCTGCTCTTGCAGGTTTCATATGAAGCTCGACGTGTATAACTATGTCTTTACAACAGGGATTTGAAACGTTATCAGATACCTCTATTTTTTACCGGTAAATACCGTTATTTTAGTTACAATACGGCGGTCTCTATTGATAATTAACGTAACGGAAAAC
>NJDD01001302.1:73760-95130 GCA_002245505.1 Calephelis nemesis | reverse complement strand
ATGTTCAGCCCCCTGTGCCAGTAAGTTTACCGGCTACCCTACCTTCTGAGTGGAACATGATAATGGCGAGCAATGTCATTTCAAGCTCGAATCAAAATTCAAGGTAGTTAATTCTGTTGCGTTTGATGAAGACTATTGAATCTTGTTGTTTTCGATTGTCGAATTTCGTAAAAAAAATTAAATTACATAATTTACATAGGAAACCAAAAAATATCTCAGTTTTCAATTCCAACCTTGAGCAAAACAAATTACTCAGTCAGGTAACTTCTAAAGCTTAGGCGTATGTAAACTACAAAACATGGGAAGCCAAATAAAAATACAGAGTGTGTGACAGAGACAAAATGATAATAGCATTGAAAGTAACGTTACTAATTGGTATAACGATATGTTCTTACCGGTAATTCTTAGTGAGTACTGGAACGTATTACGTTAGCGATACTAAATTGTAACGAAATCTGTAACAATATTTGAAGTAACGTTACGCTTCATGTTACCGCTACCTCAAGCGCGAGCAAGTAACGTTACAGAAAAATACCGATATTTCGATCCCTGCTTTACAATGTACAAATTACGCACGCACGCAGTACGCAGCCAAATTATATTCATACAATACAAAACAATGGTCGTCTCACTCACTAGCCCGCCTCGGATAGGTATGGTGGCGGAGACAGTGAGCCGCCGCGCTACGTATTCCGCGTACCTATTATTTGACTAATACCTGGTAACCTATTACTCTTTAACCGCATATGCTAATATGAATATACATAGCTGGTATCATAATATCTCTACCTATTACGAATATATTAGTCACACCTCTAATTCTTGTTGTTTTAGATTGTCGAATAACTTAATTCAAATGTAAAAAAACTAAATTACATAATTTACATAGGAAACCAAAAAATATCTCAGTTTTCAATTCCAACCTTGAGCAAAACAAATAACTCAGTCAGGTAACTTCTAAAGCTTAGGCGTATGGAAACTACAAAACATGGGAAGGATACAAATTTAAGATAAAATGATAATAGCATTGAAAGTAACGTTACTAATTGTGCATAACGATATGTTCTTACCGGTAATTCTTAGTGAGTACCGGAACGTATTACGTTAACGATACTAAATTGTAACGAAATCTGTAACAATATTTGAAGTAACGTTACGCTACATGTTACCGCTACCTCAAGCGCGAGTAAGTAACGTTACAGAAAAATACCGATATTTCGATCCCTGCGAGAAAGCATAGCAGACAGACAGACTTGCGCATTTATAAAATTGTTATGTTTATGAACTGAGTTTTTATATCTAGATTAGGTAATTTGGATTCATGAGCTCATAACAAAGTACCTATTTCGAAAAAAATCCCTTTAAACTGTCAATGTTTAAAAGATTTTTGCCAACTATGGGCGAACGAAATAATAAAGCCTATTTTTTTTTATTAATGTAGCTGTGTACTTCGGCATTACCCACCTTATTAATAAACATGGACTATTAAAATAAAGTAGAAGTAAAATTAAGGTGATGTCATAGTCTCTGTCTCAAGAGAGCCGGCCGCGTGACAACGACACACCACTAACATCTATATTGCCTATAGGTCATGCTTGTCTCTTAACCATCAGAAGACCCATATACTTGTTCACTGATTTTTACATGAAAAATAGGGCATATTTATACATGTTCCAGAAAATAGGTACACAGGTTTAAATAACGTTTAAGAATTAAAGCTTTTGAATTGAGGTTTTTATATTTTTATTAATTTGGATACATGAACTTGTAAAAAAGTATTTCGAAAAAAACTTGTTAAATTGTCCAATGTTTAATAAATTAGTTTATTTATAACTCAGCTTTCATTAAGGTTAAGATTTTTGCCTACTATAGGTGAACAAAATGATAAAGCCTGTTTATCTTATGATATAGCGGGCTAAGTTTGGTATGCATATAGTTAAAGATCGAAGTTTTTCAAAATTAACCTCCAACGGACTATAATGGGGGATGAAATATTGCATTTTTTGTGTGATAGGTAAGCGAACAAGCACACGGGTCCCCTGATGGTATAATGACAGTGTCACGTTCCGTTCCAGAGGGTCGGACAGCCGGTATATTTGCACAATTGGCCTAGCCCGGCCACAAGACAGCGACGCACCTGTAACATCTGTGGTGTCTAAAGACCCGTGTGCTTGTTCGCTGACCTTTTAACTGACATAAGTTTAAATAACGTTTAAGAATTAAGCTTGGAAAAAACAAACTCTGAGAATTCAAATTCATAAAATTTCTATATCTCGCATTCTTGGAGTCTCGCAAACTCAATAATACTCAACACGTGAAGCTGTAGTAATGAAATTCTGAGATTTTACTGAAAACATCTCGCTGTAACTTATTTTTTATATTCATTTCTTCGCTTCTATACACTTAGGCAAAGAACTCACGGAGCGGTTTTTACTCGCGTCCGCGGCGGTCGTGGAACTGCGGTTTTGTTTAAAAACTCATGAGACCGGTAATTTGTGCGGTTACACAGTCGTCGTGGTTCAAATCGCCCGCAAACGATTCCACGGGCGGGTGACTACTGCATGCGGGAACCGCAAACAACTGCGGGCGCTGCGGGTGTAAAACGCGTTTTGAAATCTGCTCTTACTTTTTGCATATAAATCTACATGCTACAGAACCTGCGGGCCCGCAACCGCCTTAAACGCCAGTAAAAATCGCTTCGTAAGTTCTCAGGCTTAATGTTGACGTGAGAATGTGACGATCTCATCATCATCATCGTCAGCTAGTGCGATAATTAGTCAAGGCCTCTGCGGTCTACAATAGTCATTCGATGTTGGAGTTGAATACATGAAGTCTAGTATTCGATTTTTTCAAGTTACCAATATTTTTGTTGTATTTATTTTTGTTTTCGATTGGTCTGCGAACAAGTAAACGGGTCTTTTGATGGTAAGAGTCAACCGTAGTCTATAGACACCATAGATATTACGGGTGCGTCACAGTCCTGCGACCAGGATGTCAGGTCTTATTGTGAAGTCTACCGGCCACCTGAACCCTTTGGACAGGAACTAGAACGAGACCTTATGAAGGCAGGAATAGATAAGGCGTTGGATTCCTACACGGACGAGTTGTAACACAGCACTCCACCACCACTAGATTTGTTAGTAATGACCCATTGAGCCTTTGTTCATCTCGTACGAGCTAGTAGTACAGGAAAGCCGATGGTCTGTCCTGCAAAGGGGTCCCGAACCAAACGGGTAATTACTTAATTGTACCATTACTCAGTTTATGATAAAACTCTGCTGCTACTCGTCCAATTTAGTAAAACCCTTAGCTTTGCGTTCTGCTAATAATCCTATTACGCGAGTCATTTGTATGAATTTCGGCAAAGGTAGTTATTTGTCAAATATTGTCGTCGACGTTGGTTATGTCAAGGGTATTTCACTACGTATTTATCTTAGATTTTGTCAAATGTTGTCATCGATGTTTTGGTAATACCATAGATTCGTGGTTATCGTAGATTTCGTCAAATATTGTCGTCGTCGTAGTTATCGTAGGTTCTAATGTATCTTCTCATTAAAAAAATTAAACGACGTAACGTGAAATTATTACAACTACGCTATGCCTATCTGAGCGTTCAGCAAACGTTTTCTGTTTCGATTTTGATTGGCATGTTCGAGTTTCTAGGTAAAACAAGACCCCCGTTCGGACCCCGTACTCGCTCAGCGCAATATGATTCCTTGCTAAATATCTTAAGGTCCAAGTAGTATATCAGTGCGGCTTCTGTACGTTAACACTGTTGTTTATTCTATGGTTATATCGACTAAGGTTTTCTACTCTCATGAAGAGATATTATGTCTCTAATGCGCATTCTACGCCTGCTGACGACGTGTTATCTATAATATAAAAATTAATCGCTAAATGTGTTGGTAAGCGCATAACTTACGAACGACGGGACCGATTTGGCTAATTCTTTTTTTATTGTGTTAATTATTATCAGGAGAAGGTTCTTATAAAGAGAAAAACCGGGAAAGTTGCAGGGAAATTGGGAAAAAGAATACTTACTTTACTATTTCCCATATTGAACGGGTGAAACGAAGTTCGCCGGGACAGCTAGTAGAAAGCTATTCCCAAAGTGGGTTCCGCGGATACTGAGGGCACGTAGCCCTAGCACGTAGCACGTAGCAGAAGACTTATCTACGTAGATAAGTCTTCTGGGTTCCGAGAATCCGTTTTCGTAACTCATTATTGTCAAGGACCGTACTTGTTTCTACCTACTTAAGTAAAGATTTAACGAAAAGTAAGCTCTGGTTATGGTGAACTGAGAATAATTTTGTTTTTTACATTAAAGTATATTTTTTAATATAAATTTATTTAGGTATTTCTTGCAAGAGTTTTTGCTCTGATTTAAGTTGGAGTATTTAATGTGTAATCCTTTAATCTTGGGGTCCACATAAAAACGTGGTTTTGTTTCGTTATCTCAAAATTTTCTGATTTAGTTACTGTTACATATCTAATGTTGGTAAATTAAGTTATTACTAGGTAGGTAGTAGAGTCATGGGCAGCAAGTCGTCTGGAATAGTATCAATGCTATATTTTTTTATTCCTTGTTTATTTGTTTCTGTCGCCTTGTGCTCCGCTCATCGTTGTCGTTTTCTGTGCTGGAGGTAAAAGTCGAATTGTAAACGTGACCGTAAAATAGGAACGAAAGTCTCTCATTTTAAAAAAAGCAGCCTGCTTATTCGCCATTTTATAAACTTAAAAAAATATAAGAGATTCTCACATAGCAACCTAACAAATATAAATCATAATGTTTATTATGACGCGTTTGATAAAACATATCCAAGCATTTCTTTTTATCTGAAAGTTTTTTTTTTATCTTTTTTTTATATCGTCACGAATATCTTAAAGCCTACGTCGCATTAGTGACGTGCGAAGTTATGGGTCAGTTTTTGTATATTTGACGGACACGTCCATATTTAGTATGTAAGTATGTTTTTGATCGCCTCTGTGGTCTAGCTTTTCGGCCTCGGACTTGACTAGTTGATCCCCAGGTTGGACGAGAACAAAATTGAAAACGTGCAAATTAAATTTTCTAATAACTAAATTTATTTAAAATTAAATTAAACTTTAATAATAACTTTGTGTCCGGTTAGCTATAGGCTAGCCACCTATCACATTGTGGGACTTAGTGTCTTTGGCTAATCGTGGGTGCCCTTGTAGTGCCTCTTCTTACTTCTTAGGGGAGATGGGCGTAAAGATGCTTAAAGTATTTTTTTTTTCATGTAAGAGTTCAGCGATCAATAATACGATACTACTGATGGTAAGAGACAACCGTGGATATAGACACCATAGATGTTAAAGGTGCGTCGCTGTTTCGTGGCCGAGATGTTAGTCCTATTGTGTAATTGTCATGGTAGTGACAGGAAAAGATAAAACAGTGGATCTACCCGGGTAAATTGCTGCACAGCAACAACCAGTGGTCTTGAATAATGACTTACATATTAACCTGTGCTCACTTCTTACCAACTGCTTGGCAGAGAGGCAGATAGTTCATTTTACTCAGCGGACCTGGTAAACTGTTCGGCAGACTAGCATACATGTCCGTAGATTTCGTTCATTAGATAGTAGCTATCTAATGAACCAGTAACATTTATGGTGTCTATAGTAGACGATTACTTCTTACAATAGGGGGAACCGTTTGTTTGTTCGATATCTTATAAAAGGTGGTGCATATTTAACTTTAAAGATGACTGAAGTATTTTTCAACGATCAATCTAATCGTTTTCGCTCTAGTGATAGGCATAAGGACCGGTTAGCTTCCACATGGATGACGCAACCGCTTTAGACATGACAGACACCGGCTTAATGGAATTTATTATGATTATGTATGATTTGAATATAGAGATAAGTGATAACATGTGATGTGATAGATTTTTTTTCTCAATTTCGGTCACTATAATAGCGGCATATTAAGGCAGGCCATTTTAGCGCCTAACTTGCCTGTCATCAGGTAAACTGCTATTAGCAAGTGCTAACCCGCTACGCATATAATCTCCGGTCCAACATTCCTAACGTGCACAATGTCATCCCTATAGTAAATCTGCAAAAAACCAATTTGGATTTCAATTTTGTGTCGTTTTTGTAAACTAAAATATGTATTATTAGTAACTCAAAAAACTTAAGAGCAAGTTGTCGGATGTGGATCTAATTTATACCTGAAACTACCTGTTTTAAAAAAATAATATTAATCAATATGAATTCATCCAGTATTAAGTTCTGAGACTATCTGTTATTGTGTTGTTATTTGTTTTCAATCATAATCATATAGTTAAGAAAGGACACTGCTTAAAATTGCCAAGCTTATTTTCGAAATAAATTTAGTGGCTGATAAAAAACAAAAAAAATATAGTGTATGGATAGTAAAAATTGTGTGAGTCTGAAATGAACGGAAATGAAAAAAAAATCAAGTTTTCTAATACAACATTTTAATACACATTGTACTGATACGGACTCTGTTAACCAAGAGCTGGCATCTATATTACAAACATTTCTGTAGATGCTCTAATAATGGGTTTACCTATTCATGCTGCCATAATGAGAATGTGGTTTGGGCCGAATGATACCTTAGACGGCTAGGCGTAGCCGTCACACTGGCACATAAGACAACACCCAGGCCACAGGTCAGTGCTTCACCTGAATCTATAGTGCTCTCTGTGAATCTATATAGCTATAACATCACAAAACAATGGATTTACAAATTGGTTTTTTTTTTGTTGTGTTATTTGGTAAAGAGATTAAAAAAAACAATGTTTAAAGTTTGGGCGTCCTGCCGTCTATTGGTTCAACTAGTGTGATTAAAAATAAACCGTCAGATTTTTAATATTTGTTGCCTTTTTTTTAAATTTTCTTTATTTTATAAACGACATTATACTTAAAACATATATAAGTAAGATTTTTACCAAAAAAAAAATGTTGGATCAAAGGTCACACGTGCTATTTTTTCCTTACAACCGTGTTGTACCTCATCTATAAAATTAGATTTCTTCAAGAAATTAAATACCAGAGGATTCAAACTTCTAAATCTCGAGTTTTAAAGATTGTAGTAGGCTACATATTAACCTTATATTCTGGAAACACACAGTGTCTTTGTTTTGCGGGGCCAAAGGGAAATCAACGAACCACTGAACAATTATGTCGGGTAAGCGTTGCTTAGTTTGACTAGCGAGGGATGGTCCAAAGTCAGACTTATCGATAATTTGCAAATGTGTCTTAACATTATTATTTATAAGCTAGAAAGCAAGCTAAGGGACCTCTGGTGAAAAGCTGCTACTTTCAGGAACATACTTAAGACATAAATATATTTATAGCCCTAGGAGTGGCTTGCGCCCTTCAAAAGGCAATTGTTTGTTAGGGTAATCAGTATATAGGGTAAATCTTTCAATTGGGTTAATCCATATTAAGCGAAGTTTTATTTATATGAGTTTTAGATAGGTTTTAGTGGCGGTTTGGGTTATTACTTTTAAACTAAGATGGTTGGGATGAGTATGCCCTTTTTCTTTTTGACACCAACACTTCCCTTTAATCCCATTCTCAGTCTCATCTCATTTTCTGACTGAAGATTTAATGATATTTTATGAAGATTTAATATTGCAATTTGTAATTTGTTTATTGGAAATCTGGAGACCTTAAACTAAGACAATATAAAACCCAAGCAACTTGTTTGTATGTACATGAAAAATTCTGTTTTGGCCATCGTGTCATGCGTTAATGGATAGAACAGTTTCGCTGTTTGTTTTTTTTTTTAATTTGAGTTAATTATTGACAGGAAAATGTTCTTCCTAGATAAAAAAATCTGTAGTTCAATAGCACAACTCTGTCGGATCTAATAGTCTTTAATAAAATATACAAAAACATACATATAGAAATGGTTCTTCAATATAGAATAGTCGAAATTTTTGAGGATCAGTGGGTTTGTCTATCTATTAATATTCTCCGATTCTGCTGGATTGACCTTGAAAGAACTTTAACTTCCAAGTAGCAGGTCGCGCTTGACCTTTTTTTTATAGTAAGTACATCTCCATATTCGCCGCGTTTAGATAAAATATGCACCAACACGTATATGCAAACATATCGTTATGGTTTATTAGATACACTATTCCCCTGTGCTTTGACTTGGAATAATTTTACGAATTATTATTCCTTTATCCTCGGCCAATGTGTGAACTATCGAATTATGTGAATTTTAATGGCATATGACAGTGAACTAGCATACGCTCTCAGAAGGTAATAGATAAACGTGGTCTACACTTACACTCTCAGGGAGACTGATGGTTATTTGATTTTTATACTATTTTAATGCAAACAAGCAAACCGATTTCCCGATGGTAAGAAATTCACTAGACTAGAGACACCAAGTTAATGGTGCGATGCCAACCTGAAGCCTGAATTCCCCGTCGGGAATCGAACCATAATTTCGCGGTTGGTCAGATAGTTAGGCGTGTATAAATGATGGTTAGTCTACGCTCGCTTTTTTATGAGACGCCTGGCAGGAAAGCCGGTGGTCTATTCTACCAAGGAATCTAGATCACTGCGGGGAGAATTCTAAGCATTCTACACGATGAACAACGACACACTCAGTACAACACTGATCAAACCATTAGATTACGCAATAAACAACAAAAAGTGTATTAAATTCGTCTGGGTCGTACTGTAATATTTAACATAAAAGAAACAAATCTGAAATCTGTAACTAGATATATATTTGAGATTGTCTGATAAAATAGTAGGGCTATTTTATCTTTTTCTAGTGATTAAAACTAATGTTACAAATTAGTGATAACAAAATAAACATACAAGATAAGACCGTCTCGTTGGTCGAGGGGTTAGCGTACATGCATAATACCACCGAACATTCAAGAGGTTTGTTATACCCGACAGGGGCAGGACTTTTGGGTGATGAATATGTTTGTCTGTATTTCTATATAAATAAATTAATTATTAAGTAAATTAATTATGGTACTTTAGGTATATGATAGCTTTTGTAGCCTCCTTTTGGCTTACGTGTTGCATTTGACTTTATGAGGCCCCGGGATTGATTCTCGAATCGGATAAAAAAGATAGGTTTTTTTTTTCAATTTTCCAATAAAAAATGTTGCCAGGTATTATTATGTTTAGGTATATATGTACCTAGTGTGTGATAGGCTTTTGCCACCTGTCACAAGTGGGTGTGATTTCCGTTAGTCATGGGTGCCATGGTTTGTGCTTCTGCCTATCTATCCGGAGAAAACGGTATAAAGATTTTTTTATGTACCTATATTCTAGTCAACACCGGCCCACTTCGTTAAACAATAAGCATAGCATCTCGTTTTTTTTTATTGATTTTGTTTGCAAATCTTTTTATTTACCTACTGAATTTTTGGTCTACCATAGTAAAATGTAGCCTATGTGAAGCATACAAATTGCTTGCTCTGGGATTAGATCAATTTGCATATTTTGTCCAGAGGTATTTATTTATTTAAATACAAGCCGCGACTTCGTCAGCCTATAATTTTCGGTACAAACTTTCATACCTGTGATAGTCTCAAAGGGGTTGTTTTTTTTTTAAGTAACCTGTGTCCGAACTCTGGTTTTTCATCTCAATAAGGGTTGGATTTCATTACAATCGCGGTTGAGCCGTAGGTATTAGAGCGACAGATGCATTTACAATATTGAAGTATGGATTATTCTTCCTCATTTTTTCTTTGATGTTAGCTTAAGCTGGCCCAACGAGATAACGATGGATTTTATCGTTTTCCGATTATTAAATCAAAGACAAGTAAAACTATTAGATACTAGCCGACCCTAACAGCTAATAATAGTTTGTATAGATTTAACCATTGCTTCTTTTTTCATTGTTCCTGCATTATTCTGGTTTTTTCTTTTCTTAAGAATATTCTCTTGACAAAAAAAACAACAGAAAAATAGAAAAATCTGTCTATCCGTTCAGGCGTGATTCGATGACCACGGAAAATGGGGTTTTCGTTTTTAAATGTATCTTATTTATCTTTTATGTTTCTGTATTTGCTTGTCGTCCCAATTGCCACTTATGTTGTCCCAATTCTTTGTCACTCAAACTATTGGGAAGCTAAGCTCATTAAAAGATTCTAGTAGGTACTGAGGAACGATAACCTATTTCAAGATGTTGGAACATGTTCGAATTAGCTGTGAGCTAACGGCCAATTAATAACCTATCTAAGATAAAAGATTGTGTTCTTTTAGATCAGTTGCCAGGTAACTGCTGTTATTTTTCAATAATCAACAAAAATATCTGAGCAACAAATCTCTAGAAGACTTAACTTTATCTGTAGATAGGTTATATTGATCTTAAAACAAACTTAAAAAAATAACAATATGAACATTTTAAAGAAATAAATTTTGTTTCTTTTTGGCCAATGGCTTTGTTCCAAGTGATTTAAGTACTTTTTTAATACATTTCACTCTTTCAGCAAATTTTAATACTTCAGTATGGGTGGCAAATGGTATAGTGAATTTAAATAGGTACCTATAATATGATGTAGAAAAAATGGCAGATGAAAGATCTCTCGGATAAGAGGGTGATGTCAATAATCTTTGAAATCAGTGTGTTTGATCTGAAAGATTTAAATGTGAAGGATGCTAGGCAGTTTTGCGAGGCTAGTAACTTTTTAAGCGACTTCAAAAAAAGAAGGAGGTCCTCAATTCGGCGGGTATATTTTTTTTGTATCGACACCGATTTTACTGAAGTTTCTGTACCGATTTACGTAATTATTTTTTGTTTGATGCGGAATAGTTTTTGTATTGGTCACACAAAAACTTGATTCAGGTAGACTCATTAGTTCTTATTTTATGACGATTTTTTTGCTTTCTCTACTCTACTTTCACCTATCCCTATGACTATTTTTATTAAATTAAATCAAATCTGGCAAGTAAATTTGATCCACTTAGGTGACTTAATGACAAGATTACAGACAAGTCAGCTTTCATCAAGGTATTTAGTAAGGTTATACAGGGTTTCCCATTAATAGTGGATGTTACTGCACGTGTGTGTATCACAAAAAATATTCTATTTCCAATACTTTGTGATGTATGCAATTTCTTGTAAAATTTCGAAAAATCCCAGTTTTTCTCACATTTGTGGGCATCACGTCTGCTATTTTTAAGGTCTAGTTCGTTTTTTTTTAAAAATGGTGTTCCTAAAATACCTTTACAAAAACGCAATTAAATAATCTAGTAGTTTACCAGACGTCCCTTAACATCTATTTTAATTTTGAATTTTAATCAAACGCTGAGTTTGAGCACCTGTGGTGTCAAAAAATGTGCATACTCGAGTTGTGTTAGCACCGACTTCAAACCTGTTAGTAAATAGTACACGTTGATATTAAATCTTTATTATTTTTACTTTTTAAGTCGGTTTTTTTTAACGTAGTTACTTTTATTGGCACGTACACATCCCTTAAGGGACTCGGTATAAAGATATATGTATATTATTTTTGGTTTTACATTTCTCAACTAAAGTCGGTATTTTCGATGAATCTCCCACCTTGAAACCCCCAAGAAAAAGAACATTAAGGGGGGGAATCCCCTACAAAAACATTATCGCCTAATACTTCCTTCCTAATATGCGGTAGCAGCTTGTTTTTGCATTATACTTATATCAATACGACAGTTTAACACGCTACAATATCTATGTAAACTGTGTCCTATAATTCCAGTGGCACCTATTATATACATATACTAGACAGCCCAGCAAACTTCGTATCGCTTCACAGTAACAGCCACTACATAATACTTGATGCTCCGATAGCAGCGCTGTCTGCCGGATCCAATCTAAAACTTTCGAAATCAACACCTACTTACAAATAAAAAAAATATAAAAAATCATTTCCGTGGACTGTTATGTGAATCTAAACCATTCTCGAATCCCCTTCAACATCTATAAACACAAAAAAAAACATCAAAATCGCTCCAGTCGTCTAGGAGAAGTTCAATGACATACACACACACAGAAGAAATATGTATACAGAGTAGCAGACCCAGCAAACTTCGTATCGCTTGACATTAATGCTTCCATAGTAGCGCAATCTGTCGGATCCAATGTGAAACATTCTAAAACCAACAACTACTTATCATTAAAAAAACATTTTTCAGGAGACCAAGTTGTGAATCTAAACCATTCTCGAATTCCCTTGAACACACACAAAAAAAATCATCAGAATCCGTCCAGTCGTCTAGAAGGGGTTTAGTGACAAATACACGAACACAAGAAATATATATGTATTTGGATATATATTATTACTGCTTTAACTACATAAGCTTACTATAAAATTTGTCGGGCTTTAGGGTTACAAAGATTTTCCTGTTCTTTGAAACAAATTTGCTTGTGTTGGCCCCAAAGGCGTGTATGTGGTTCCAATGCTTTGTAGCTCGAATTGTAGAAACGGTTAATCCATTAGAGGATGTTGGGAGTGGGGAGCGGTAACCTATTTCTAGATGTTTAATAAAGCCAGACAGACAACGTTTGTTGCTTTTAATTTAACACTTGACGATACTTCTAAAGAATTCAATTGGTAAACGTGGATTTATAATTACCTTTTACTGAAATAGCTTACAACTGCAGCCATGCCCGTAGTGATGAGCGAAATGGGTCTTGATGTATAAGTCGTAGTCTCGTCGTTTTTCTGCAAGACCGAGACCACAATTTGAATATTGATTTTGGTTTTGCAAAATAGCAAGAAGGAAACCAATTTTGCTTATGACTATACTTTAGTGAAAAGTATGTCCACTCCTAGTTGATCGATTTTGATGTAACATTAATATTATAACAATTTAACATCCCCTCTTAATTTTCAATCTCAATTCATCCTATCGATTTCATATGCGATAAGAACAACCAACAAGAATTTGATAAGTGGTACGAGTTTGAGCTTGGGCCTTAGATGGACCCCAGAAACTAATTTTTTTGTAAAATATTCGATGTGCATTTATTTGCATTAAAACATGCACGCTTATTTATTTCATATACATCCATACGCACATCCTCCCTTACGGGATAGGCAGAGAGTATCGAGTGCCAGAGAGCTACTATTTAATTTTGAAATTATTTCATAAAAATAGCTAAGATCTATCATCGATTAAAGTAAAAAGGAATTGCAAAACTACTCGAATTATTATATAGATCCGATTTTCCATGTGTCCAAGTTATAATCTACCCGCATATTTCATGAAAATCCATAATTAATATTAATTTTCAAAAAGGCAAGAATTTCGTGTCAAATGAATGAAGTCGTGTGCGTTGGATAGTTTCATTTAGTTAAATAGTAAATGAACATCTTTGATCGCACGTCGGGTTGATGGTTATGTACCTCGTAGCCAACGATCCGTGTACATATTAAATATTCAGATTACGAACATCTTCTAACGTATAGGGTTGTATTAAATATGTTGTAGGATACTTCCAGGCTTTGAAAGTTATTTCTAGGTATGTCTTTGAAGGGGTTTACTGGGAAATATATCTATCAGTCATTGATAAATACGTTTTATAGACAGTTAGACGTTTACCATGCTTTTGATTAAAATATAATTAGAAGGAAATGCTTACTGGATTTAGGTTCGCATTTCTACATGCGTTTTAGTTTTCAGTTTAACAAATGAATTTAAATAAAGTAAGCTTAGTGAAACTGCAAAAAACTAACTCTAATGTTGTTACGAAATCGTGATTTGATAGTTACATTTTAAGAACTGTTTGTTCGGGCGTAATCGTTACAAGCCATTGTTAATTTTTTTCTTGCAAGATTTAGTCGTAGACTTATTAATCTATTGTCGGCCACTATGAAAACTATCAAGCTAGTAGTTTGTTACTAGCTACTAGAGGTTACACTCCTAACAAAGAACTGATGAAATTTCTAAATATTGCTGACTTTCTTTTTAAGATTGACAAAAAATTGGAGAAAAAGAGGTACACTAGAGAGTCAGCAATATTTAAAAATGAAATCAGTACATTCTTAGTTATGTCATCAAAAAAACCGACAGCTCCTTTGCATGTTAATATTTTAGATAAAAGCTTGTGAAAATCACGAATTTGCAAGCTGTAAGCATTTCATGGATGACGGACTTTTCGTTCTGAAATTCAGTTTTGACGTAAACGGAACGGTGTGAACGTGTGATTGATAAACATTCATATAACTTATGAACGTCCCGTCTTTTAAATAGATTTTAACAAACAAACCGTATCTGTTTAGCACGTGTCTTTCGTCCAGGGCTGTCAACGTCACCGTTTTATTAAACTTATGGGATTTAATACCGCTTTATATCTCAAAGTTTTGTTGAATTTGAAGAAACAGCGTAAATAGATACTTTTCGACACTATTGGTTGCTTATTTTAACATATTACGTGAATACCGTTTTTATACTTTTGCTATTTCCACCGCAAGAAAACATTGGATCGACGCAGCTTATTCTATTCTAAGTCTAAAAAATATTTAAAAAATTAATTTACTGTAAAAACATGTTTTGCAGAGTTTTTTATTTGAGGTTGTTTAAACAATAACGATCAGCAGTCTTCCGGAGATTTAAAAAAAACTGTGTTCTAGAGTACCTACCTAAAATGACATATCCGATTCCAATATTGCATGAAATCGAGATTCAAAAGTAGGTAATCCTGCTGCGCTAGTAGCCAACCTCACTGTTTTTTTTTGTGGGCAAGCAGACTGCTTCTCTTGAGCCATCGTTGGTTATTTGGACTGGAAAATCTACAACGCCCAACGGTTGTCTCCTTGGAACAACGAACCTCAACTTAATGTTATAGAGATTTGTGGCTCTCGGCGTTAGTATAGTCTGGAGTTTGTATTGGGATCGGGATGGCCGCGTTTATAGGGTGGGCGAAATCCGTTAAAACGTCTGGTTTGTCACCCTCATATATCGTCTTATGTGTTCTGTCTATAACGACCGCACGTTTATTATGTTAAGAATGCGCCGGAGTCAAGCAGGTACTAGGTAAATTTCTGCAAATTTTAAAATAAAAAATTCGCCCCATACAGAATTTGAACCTGTAACTTTTCGTCACAAGTCATTCAATTAACTCTCGTCTCTAACTTATTTAGCTACTGAGGGTTCAAAAACTGCGAAAAAAATCTAAATTCCTTTATTTACCGTTTATGCGCCCGTAGTTGATCCTGTCTGGTGCGAAATTTTTTGTCTTTAAATTTTTAGAAATTTCAAGGTCAAATGCTGAAATTAAAATACTAGGCGAATTTATTTCAGCAATAAACTGTAAAAATATATCGTTACAAAATTTAAAAAAATATGTTTCATAAAAGTTGGCAGCCCTGCTTAGGTCTAATTAAATCAGATGATTTTCGCTGAAACTGTAATACTTATTTATCTGAAAAAATATGCTCACTCTTTTAACATAGAGTAATTGTACTGTCAGCTTCGATATTCATTTAAATGTTCCACAAATACTAGCTAGCTAATATTACACAACATTTAACCCGCGACTTCGTAAGGTTAGAATATTCTTAATATAAACTTTTATCTTTCATGTTAGTCCTTCGGGGTTAATTTAAAAAAAAATAGCCTATGTTTGATCTCGAAGCTATCATCATACTCATACTCATATGCGCATCACACGCATAAAAAAAAGTGACGCACATCAAATTCCATCAAAATCTGTCCAGCGGTTTCCTGTGAAAATTTAACTGACAGACGGAAAACTTCGCATTTATCACGAACTGACTGTTTGCCTCCGACTTTTAAACAAATTTTTATTCCCAATAATAGTCTTTTAGAAGTTTATTTAAAAAGAAATAGCCTCTTTTTGAATATCTTTATCACATCTCTGTCAAACAAATCAAAATCTGTTCAGTGGTTTAGCCATGATAGAGCATCAGACAGACAAAGATAGACTTTCGCATGTATAATATTAATGTTATGTTAGTATGGATTTCAATACAAACGCAAACGTATTCGAATTAAATGTAACGTTGGGGGAGGCTGGAAAATGCTAAAGTTTTGCAGTGTTTTTTATTTATCTTTAATATTCACATTATGTCAAAACCCTTTTTATTTATAATTTTTCCTTTTAAATAAACAAATTGACACTGACAACTAACCTCAAAAACATTGACAAAGCAGATATACAATGCGAATGTGGATGGATGTAGGTACCCGGGGAGACCAAGGTTGACATTCCACGATCAAATCGCTCGGGTAATAAATGTAGGGGAAGCTGGGAAGGTCCACAAGAATCGTTAGCTGTAGCACTCAATACTCTCTGCCTACGTCGTAAGATTGTTGTCGTAAAAATATGTAGTTATGTATGTACTAGCTGCGCCCCGCGGTTTCACCCGCGTAAGTCCCAATCCCGCGGGAACTCCGGGATAAAAAGTAGCCTATGTGTTATTCTGGGTCTTCAGCTACTTTCATACTAAATTTCATCGTAATCGGCTTTGTAGTTTTTGCGTGAAATAGTAACAAACATCCATACATCCATACATACAAACTTTCGCATTTATAATATTAATAGGATAAATAAAAGAATACAATTTCATAATGTATGAAATAAAGATCTACTAGGTAATCTCGGACCGCTCCATTCTCCAATTTTCTGACTATATTAATATACAAACCCTAAAATTAAAAATGTGCAATAACCCCGAGCAAAGCTATAAAATATTATATAGATATTATCTAATGTAGCTAAAAACATTAAAATGTCTAAAAAAATATAAAATGTTATATATACATACACTCAAATTCTTTGCATCGGGGGTGTAAAAAATGTTGTCGTGAAAACAGGTCAAATAAACAAACAGCCACATTTTTACTAAAATCTCATTAGTTTTTGTAAATAGCTGTAGTAGAGGAATACACACATTAAAACTTCAACTGTCGCCTTGTTGATAAATGTTTTCTTGAAAATTTTCTCGATATTTTGAAACATCTCCAATTTGACATAAATAGTAATTAGTAATTACGCGTTCAAGTGTTAACGTTTTACGTTCGTACCGACCGTCTTTCATTCGTTATCTATTTTTGTTGCATAATATATCACTTGAGCAGCTGCTTGCGACAATCGATGTATTCATAGGGCGAGAATAGATTGTCAATTGGTAGGATCCTAGTTACTGGTCGTATACGTGTATGAATATCTGAATGGACTAAATCAATGTTTATTTAAGTGCCTCATCATACATACATATCTTTACATCAAGTCATTTGTATAGTAGAAAACAAGAATCGAGTGCCAAATATTTTTGCCCCATCTTGGTTCGGGCTTCTTTGCAGAATAGACCATCTGCCTTCCTGCCAGGCAGCTCGAAAAAGGCGAGCACAGGCTTACCGTCACTAGCACCGTGACATCCTACTAGGTGGTAGAGTTCGCAACGACTCGCCCACATTGGTACCCACCGCCTTACCTATTCCTGCCGCCATAACGTCAATGCTTGCCGTTAAACTGTTACAGATCGGAGGGTTAACATACTTTTGCTCGAGGCCCATCATCCCGGCGTCAGGTTGGCAACGCACCATTCACGAAATTCGTCTGCTTGTTTGCCTTTCAATGTCATAAAAAAATGTTATGAACCGTTCAGCCCTGCAAGCAAACGTGCCGGTTTCGGAGACGCTTGACACTACCCTCGGGTGAAAACATAGCAATTTGATCAGAGAAAGATTACCTAGATTTCTCCAGACCCCTACATCCAACCACATTCGCATGAGCACTTAAGTGTATCGTGTATTTTTATCTTGCCGCCAAATCTCATCACTCCATGAGCTTAGGTGATGATGCCACCGCTTATCTAATACCCTGACATCACTAACAATAATACCTCGTGTCTGTTTTGAATAATTTTAACCCGATTTGATAAAGGCTACCGGTGACAGTTGAGCAAGATAAACTAAAATATATTTAGTGCGATTACTCTCACATACATATCTTCACGCCAAATCCCTTACGGGTTCTGCAAAGTATGTAAAATCCCAAATATTCATAAACTCGGTTTCCTGACCTGACCCTTGGATAATACCAGACCCTTTACCAAGAGTGTGTATAGATTACGTTCGGTAAGTTACGTCTCGAAATCTAGGGCACTTTTGGTCTAAAAATGTGTTTTTTTGTCTTAGTTACCAATAGAGGTACTGTTGAAAGTTTTCATGCAAGTAATTTACAGAGACGGTAGCGAGTATGGTAAACTTAACAAGCCGTAAACTCATGGTAAGGGCTCAGGCGATTTGATGTTGGAATGTCAACTTAGGTCTCCCCGGGTACCACATCCATCCACATTCGCATTGTATATCTGCTTTGTTAATCTTTACTTTACATTATTAAATCTAATCTTAAGAACAATAGATATCTTAATAGTTGTCCATAAAATTTAGTTTTACGGCTATTTTATCTCAAATGTACTTGTTTCAAACAATAATTGCATGTAAATATGTTACGCACGGAAGTCACACAAGGTTCCATCCAGAAGGTCGTTGTGTTGCAGTCAAATCTAACGTCGCCTAAGTGTCACACGATTACAAATTAACATAGAAACGTTTACAGAACACTAATGTGGCTTTAGGGTCATGATCGAATTTTGGGAAAACCTAATTTTTTTTCTTCCATAAGAACTTTGTCTTGATAATGGCTGAAACAACGAAAAAAGACAGATCGTTCCATAGAATCGACCAAGCGAAATAGAGATACATGTTTATATATATACCTCGATGACCGAGGTTTGCTTGGTATTTTTTTATGTTTGATTGTATCGTATTGTTGTTTATCGCCTCTGTTGTCTAGCGGTTCAGGTGTTGGACTTGATTACATGAGGTCCCGGGTTCGAATCTTGGGTCGGGCAACAAAAAGATAATTGGGTTTTTCTAATTTTCTATAAAAAAAACGTTGTTCGAGATTGGAAATGTGCCCGGTTGTCAATAGGCTTGCCACCTGTCACATTGTGGGACTTATTGTCTTCGGTTAATAGTGGGTACCCTGGTTGTGCCTCTGCCTATCACCTCGGTGATAGGGGCATTAAGATACTTTCTTCTTTTTTTAAATATAGGGCTGGATACACTTGACAGACACCTGGACTCAAGCCAGAGATTTCAGTTTTCGGGTCCTGCCTATTTCCCACGTTGCTATTGTAAACCTTGTGGATGAATGCGAAGTTTACCTTTTTTATTCTGATGATATTGTAGGAGTTTTTCATTGCCTTAAAACACTGATGAAAATACGTATGTAAAAATGAAACTAACTAGATCGATTTAAGCCCTAATCCTCCTGTACAGATACTTTGTTTATTAATTTCAGTAATGGTTTGAGCCGCTACCGAGATTATAGAAAATGGAACAGAAATATATTTGAATTGGCCTTTTAGTGCTAATAGATATTGCAAATCTATAAGCCGTAGTCCGGCTTATAGATTTGCAGGAAATACTTTATCAAAATAAAGTTAGAAAAATTCCTGTGTTGTGCCGGGTCCTCCGAGTAGAATAGATCATCTGCCACATTTCTTGGCAGTTCGTAAAAGCAAGCATAGTATTTACTAACATAACGACTGGTGGTAGAAAGTTGTTCGGAAAGGTATTCACCATCTTACCGATTCCTATCTACGTACCAAGTTTATGGCGTTATACTCGGTAGCCCCTTCGTAAACTATTTGTATGAAAATTTGAATAGCGCCTCTACTGGTAACTAAGTAGTGACGGACTACTTATCATACAAATTTGCCCTGGAACCAAACACTACAAAATGTTTAAAATACTTCAATCTATCAATATTTCTCTCTGAAATCAAATCTGTATCACGGAAACTTTCTTTTCGAACTATGTTAACGTAAAAACATGTAAGATTTGAGGTTATATCCCTTTGGGAAAATATTTTATATTATATATTATTTTTATGCACTAAAACTTTTTTAAATATGTGAATGCTTTAAAGTGTGCCACTGGTTATTTTTTTTTTGTAATATACGTTTGAAAGACCTGTCTGAAAATATTTAAAGCAAAGACATGTGAAAGTACTGGTAAGGTAGGTGTCAAAAACCCAATAGATTTGGATGTCAAATAGAGTATTATTTTGCAATTCAGACAAAGCACACATACTGTACAGCCTTCTCGGATGGATGTTACATAATAATTTAGAGATTTTTTGTTATTGTTCTAATAATTTTGAGTCCTTTTTGATCATGTCACTTTTTAGCCAAATCCAAACTTAAATTCTTCTCGTTTGTAGTTTATAAAAACTAGAATTGTCGATTTAAAACAATCAAAACAGTTTTTGTTAAGTTATTAGAAAGCATTAGTAACGCAAACAAGTAGACGGATTTCCTAATAGTAAGAAATTCGCCTAGAGACACCAAAGGTGGTAATTCTGCGTTGCCAGCCTCGAGCAAAAGTAATTTTATTGGTTACCTTACCCTGCAAACCGGAACACGTTAACGGCAAGCATTGACGTTATGGTGGCAAGAATAGGTAAGGTGGTACCAATTTGGTCTAGTTGATGCGAAAATCTGCCACCTAGTAGGATGTCACGGTGTTAGTGATGATAAACCTATGCTCGCCTTTTACGAGCTGCCTAGCAGGAAGGCAGATGGTCTATTTTGCAAAGGATTTCGGATCAACGCGGGGATTACACCATGGTATTTTATTTTAAAATCACTTGTAAAATCACAATCATATTAACCCGTGCCATCGTAGGTGTGGGTCGATATTCAGGATCTTTTTTCTCGTTGTTTATGAGATCAAAATGTCTCAGTGATGCCGTGACGTTTTTGACAAATCGACGTGGTAAAAAAATTGTGTTTACTCATAATATACATAAAAATTAAAAACTAGAAGAAAAATGCACAAAACTGTAAGCAAGGTTCGTTGATTCTGGAGGTACGCAAGAAAAACCCCAGTCCACTTTGTTTATTTCACTTTTAATGTTTGCTTTGTTGTATAATTTTCGCAATTAAGTAAAGGTCGTCGCTTAAATTTAACTTCAAAGCGATAAAATGGTGTAATTGTGAAAATGTAAATGTTTGATTTTTAAAAACCTTCAACTATCCGTGTGACTTTAATAGACTTAAAAAAGAGAAGGTTGGGTTCGAGTCGGTAAATTTAAAATGCATTTTATTATTTTTTTTATAAAAAGAACGTTGCCGGGGATTGGACATATTATGATCGTTTTGCGATAGGTTTGCCACCTATTAGATTATGGGATCAGTACCTTCGGCCAATCTTGGCTGTGCTAGTTATACCTGTGCCTAATAGTTTGAGCGTAGGGGTGTGAAGATACTTACATTCAAAATAAAGAAGGGTCTCTATTGGAGTGATTTTAATTTTTTCGTATTGCTTAAGAACTTTTACTAGATAATAATAATAATAATAATAAAAACCTCCTTGGCTG
>NJDD01001302.1:63062-73617 GCA_002245505.1 Calephelis nemesis | reverse complement strand
ATAGTCATAGAACCTTTGTGCAAAATAAGTGTTTGTTGTTTTAATCACCTTAGAAGTATTTCTCCTACTAATGTTAACTTCATAAACTGGTGTCAGTGAAGCATGATGTCTTTTAATTACATTATGAACAAATAATTTTCTCACACTAAGTACTTTAGCTTGTTCATAAACTTTTACTGTAGGATGCCTATAGGGTAGATGGAGTGCAACTTTAAGAACGGCTCTTTGTGCTCTTTCAAGTGTTAATAGATTCGTTTTTTTAGCTCCACCCCATGATGTAATGCAGTATGTAAGAATACTTTCAGCAAGTACCTTATATACATTAATGATATGTATTGGGGTGAGAATAATTCTTAAATTTCTAAACACTATTATTAATTTTCTTATTTTATTGGATAAATAATTTATATGAGGAAACCAGCTAAGCCTATTGTCTAATAAGACACCCAAATACTTAGTTGTTTCTGTTTTATCAATGGATGGGCAAGTGCAGTTGTAAGATTGGTTTGTTGTAAAGTTTGGACAATCAGATTCATGGATTTTTAGTTTTTCAATATTGTTAGAGTTATTCATTTTTTCAAAGCAAACAAATTTAGTTTTACTGGTGTTAAGGGATAATAGATTGTTATCTAACCAAGTGCCGATTTTACTAAGACCAGTCTCAGCCAATTTACCAACTTTGTCCCAAGAGTCATCATGAAACAGCAAAACCGTATCATCTGCATACATAAGTGAGCTTCCATTTTCCAAAGGGTAATCAGACAGGGGATTAATATACAGTAGAAACAGGGTAGGACCTAATGTACTGCCCTGGGGCACCCCATAGCTGCACTTGAGTTCATCACTAACTACTGAATCAATTCTAACACTTTGTTTGCGTCCAATTAGATATTCAGAAAACCATTTTAATGCTATACCTCTAACTCCGTAAGATTCTAGTCGTGACAAAAGTATAGGAATAGAAACAGTATCAAAAGCTTTCTGGAGATCCAGAAAAACTCCGATACACTTCTTACCTCTGTCAAGAAGAGAAGATATTTTGGATGTTATTTTCTGTACAGCATGATGGATCACGTTTTATCATTTATGTCCATTTGAAAGCTCGTCTTCTTCATGGGTCCACAATTAAAATTGTTTTTAATGTTACTTAACCAATCTGTATTGTATTTTCACCCTTGTTAATCGGGGCTCCTATATAGAATAGACCATCTGCATTTCTGCCTGGCAGCTCGTAAAAGGCGAGCATTGGCTTACCGTCACTAACACTGTGACATCTGACTAGGTGGTAGAGTTTTACCTGGATTGGTACCACTGCCTTACCTATTCCTGTCGTAATAACGTCCATTCTTGCCGTTGACGTGTTCCGATTTGCAGGGTAAGGTAGCCAGTAAACTTATTTACTTTTGCTCGAGCCCTAACATCGCGGCCTCCGGTTGAAATTTGTACGTTTGTGGCGTGAATTTTTTACCATCAGAAAATCCGTCTGCTTGTTTGCCTTCCGATATCATAAAAAGGTTATTTGAGGCTTCCAGCCCACTAAGATGATGTTCTTACTTAAATAGTCTGTCGTAAATTCACGGACAATCGTAAACAGTAGACGTATTTATGTGTCCACTTTGTGTCGTTAAGTTGCTCCACCCTATTGGGAAACTTGAAACCCTATATGATTGATAAAGCACACAGCCTGAGAATTCGAGCGGCCTCCAATAATTCGTGCCTGTTCAAGCTCAATTATTTGTCAAAGTTCTGTAACCATTCGTGTCGTCCTAGCTATTTCCTATTAATGGGATAGGACGGCGAGCACAAGGCTCTTCTGCTCCTGTTATAGGCGCGTCGCTGTCCTATGTCCGGGGCATTAAGGACCAATGTACAAGTATAACTGCTACTCTACACTCCAGACTGGAACACTATAGGTCAAAAACTGCGCTGACGGTGACAGGTTTATGTAAGACGGGGAATTCCTACCCGGCAAGTTGCTACATAGCTCTCTACCAACTTTATAAAAGGACGCAGGTCTGTATTGTATAGAGAGTACAAATCTTTGAAAGCGGCGAGTGTCAATATTTTAAATCGACCCCTATAATAAAAGTAGCATAACGTTTTACAACTCTGAAGAAAAGCATATCTTGATGGTTCTAAACCCTGAAACTTGGAACTATTCCACCTTCTTAATAAACATAGACTAAAGTACTCCAAGTTTCAACCTGGCACTCATCAATCCATCAAACATTATTACTGTAGTCTGTTTACACTATTTACACTCTTGTGACTAGGCGAAAGGCAGACTACAAGAATTATTGCTCTTCAAGTCCTATTAACTTAAGGAAACATTTTGTTACCAGGTCCTTGACGCCATGTTTGAGAAGCGATCAGAGCCAGGTGAGTATGTAATCCGACAAGGGGACGACGGCGACAACTTCTACGTCATCGAGAACGGAGTCTTTGATGTGTTGGTCAATGGAGATGATGGAGCCGAGAAGGTAAGTTATTTTTAACAAATTCTCGATCTTATATTTAAAGCTATCTAAGCTAGGCTAGTGCTTGATGCAGCAAGTGTACGACAGTAACATTTATATATTTTATTGAACATCGTCTGCATCGCCCTTTTTCTGTCCCGCTTCTCACGCCAAGCGGCAAGTCTTTTTTTTTGGAATGACTAATGTGTTGCCAACCTCGCGGTTTTTTCACCTCCACCAGTCTTTGTAGGCCGAGCAGAGTGCTCAGTCCGAGACATCATTACTTAGATGTGTTGAACTGTTCCCTACAACGCCAGCAACAAGGGCTGTCTCACGGGAGACCGAACCTCGACTTGGTGCTGCGTTCTGGTTACTGAGTGGACTTGAAGGAGGAATAGTGGCTCGTCGCTCGGCGTTAGGCGTCAGACGCAAGAGAGATCTTCGTCGCCGAGACCGGTGGCGACGGTGTAGTGTAGTGTCTTGAGAGTTTGTGTTTGGGTTGGGAGAGCATGCTTTTGCCGCAGTTATTGGATCCTCGGGATTCAATAGGAAGTGAAGGCGGCAAGTCGCAAGACCTTACTCCATTAATCGGAATTTGGTATTTCTATTAACTTTAATGCAGGACGTGAAGGTGGGCGAACCACCTAACGGTAAACCACTCGTTTACCGACAAAATAGCCATGGACAGCACTCCTGGGTCATGTTCTGGTCACAAAAGAATGTAGTCGAGAACTTTCGAGTGGTGGTTTGAACCGGGTTTTCTAGTAGGAATTAGTTCGGATTAAGTACGCTCCGATAGCTACTCGGACGCTATTGTTATTGTGTAAATATCTATCCGAGGCAACGTCGGCAACCAATCAAAGCGGATTCGTATCGTGCTCTATTTTTTAAATGCATTCGGATCGATTTTAATAAAACGAAATGGCGGTTACTTCTATACACAACGTAAGAGCCAGTCTGGAAAGGACATGTTACGCGCGTAGACCTTCGGCCGTCGAGGTACCTACTTGAACTACATAGAACCAAATTAAATAAGTAATTAAATAAATAAATTGCCCACTTATCGACTTGCTTTACACCATCCTCTCCGGGTTTTTAGTAGCGTGACAATATTTTCTTAAGATCTCAACATTTTTTTTTTAGTAAATATATACTTTTAACACATAACGCAAATTGAAGCTAATCGCAAAATAATCAAACGCTTGTGATGTAGGTGTTAATCTAAGATACTAATTCATAGAAGTACTTCAATAGATGCTGGAGTAAATTTCATAAACACCTAGACCCAGAAACATAGCGTCTAGATGTTCATCACACAAATGCCTGCCACCGTTAGGTATCCGAGGCCAGAGCTTAGCGATTGGTGTTTACGATAACACCTTGACCAACGAGGTGATCTTACTAGTATAAAGGTATATTTATAACTAGCCAATCCGGCAAACTTCGTTCACTTAACACTATACTGTCTGCCTGCCTCAAGACTTACATTTTACGTGATGATAAATACGTTCAAATGTTTCTTTACATATATTATAGCCCAATTTACATTTTGACTTGTACCGCTCTGCCACGGGTAGGGTACCCTTTCAGTGAGTGGACTTAAAAGCATCCTATAACCTTCCTCAAAACATTAAGTACCTGCGTAACGCACTTCCGTTACGATTTGTGAATTGCGGTAATAAGACAGCAGACAGACAAAAATTCTAAAAATATCCTTTTTAGTCACCTGCACATTTTTTAAAATTTCTTCAATACAGATATCACGCTTTTACAGTTTTATTTTAAGTATATCCTATTATATTATTAATATTATAAATGCAAAAATTTGTATGTTTGTTTGTTACTCCTTCACACAAAAACTGCTGAACCGATTTCATGAAATTTGTCACACACATAGAGGGTATCTTGTATTAACACAAAGGATAGTTTTTATCCCGAAAAATGTTCCTGTGGGACCATTAACCACGCGGGCAACAGCTCGTATCATATAAAGAAAAACATCAAGTAACAAAATTCGCTAAAATCTTTAAAGTTATTATATTATGTGTTTCGTTTAAAAGGAAAATATGACTAGCACAAAGACAAACTGGCGGTATGTAAATGATACGCTAACATTCTTAGTGTTGAATTCGTCTATATTTCTACTATGACCAGTAAAAAAAATAACAGACCATAATTATAATTTTGGGGGCTCTGGACTTAGGACCCTAGTGCCCTCTGTCAGTGTGGTAAAGTCGAAACTGAGTGCTTCATTATCTTATGGCCGGGATCTGAAGTCACGTGTGCAAGTCTACCGGCAACACTACCCAACAGCAGGACGGCGTCGGGAAGCGCTATGACGAAGTGACACCGATATGTAATATGATGTAATTATACATTGTTGCTAATTGCTAAATATACGTCCCTTGGCATGCGGTGTCGCCGTGGTGAGAGCAAAAACGTTCACGTAAAACATACTAATGACGTTTGGGTAGATGTTTTTAGAAATAATGAATTTTACGACTCGTACAAATTATAGCAAAAAGTTTTAATGGTTTATTGTTTTTTTTTTTTATTGAAAGAAGGCTATGCTTTTTGAGTGTTGAATCCTCATTCTATACACATAATTACGAAATTTTTAGGTTTTCTAAATTTGGTCGCGTTGATGTTTAAGTTTGTGTCTGTAATGTTATGTCTATGCCCATGTTGGTCCGGGCTCCTTTGTATAATACACTATCTGCCTTTTTGCCAGGCAGCTCGTAAAAGGAGAGCATATGCTTGCCGTCAATAACACCATGACATCCTACTAGGTCGTAAAGTTTTGCAGCGAATCACCCTGATTGGTACCACCGCCTTGCCTATTCCTGTCGCCAAAACGCTAGTGCTTGTCGTATCGTTTTTCTGACCGCAGGGTAGGGTAGTCGATGGACTTAAACATACCTTCCCTGACCACTGGACAGCGACGCACCTATAACATCTATTGTGTGTATAGGTTACACTTGTCTTTTACCATTAGTATAGCGATATTTTTCTTCGTGTTTAAACCCATGTAAAAAAGTTTAAAATTGTAATTGTAACGAAACAATTTTAAGCATTAAAACCATCTGTTTCACAGTTGAAATGTCTTCCTCGAATCGTTATGTTCGGACTTAATTATTTCAGATAACATCACCTTTTTCTACATGTTTTTGTGAATTTGCTCAAGTACCGTACTTGGAAAATCTCATAATTATAGTTAAAACCTTGGAATAACCTGTAACTATTGTATGCTTAAGAGCTTAAACAAAATACGGCAGATATAAATAGGCTACTTTTCGCCATTCATTATTATGTATCTATACATACAATAGAATAGTATCGCCTCTGTGGTCTAGCGGTCCGGCGTCGGACTTGACTTTTTGAGGCCCCGGGTTCGAACCCCGGGTCGGGCAACAAAAAGTTTAGAAAAATATATATTTTCAATTATCTAATAAAATAACTTTTCCCGTTATTGGATATGTTCCTGATTGGCGATAGGCACCTATCACATTGTGGGTCTTAGCTTTTTCGGCTAGTCGTGGATGCTCTTGTTGTGCCCCTGCCTAACTCTTCGGATATTGGCGTGACGATACTTTTATTTAGAATAGTTAAACTAACTGTGTAAATTAAATATATTTTTTAAAACAACGATTGCCACGTATTTGTTATGATTCTGCAGTTAACAAACTAAACTTTTTTAAGATGCATGCTTTCTTTTTCAAATGAGACAAAAACGAAAGAGATGGACTTTGTAGGCGTATCAGATTAGTCCGGACTTGTCAAATTGTGACATTTTTAATCAACGTTTTCTAAGTAGTAGAATAAACGTCTAAAGAAATGTAGTGTACACAATAATCTGGCAGCACTAAAAGTGTTTTGTCTCTTACTATTACTTTCGTTGAAACAAAGTTGCAAGAACTTAAAATTAGTTTAGTGAGTGCGCAACAAAGTTACCACCTTTGTGTACGGGATAAAGAACCCAAAGCGAAAATTATCAAAATTTTTGTCGGTTTGTCTGTTCACTTTTCACGCATAAACTACTTAATCGATTTTTGCCAAATTCAAGCTATGTAGTCGTAGCTTATAATTCCGGTTTAGGATACCTATTACTACGGAAAAATCTTTTGTTTCCAGCGTCAGACATGAAATATCACACCAAGTTGTGTACGATACGATACATACACGACTTGTTCAGGCTCCATCAACAATGTCATAGATACCAATACCTAGGTATTAAATACATATTTTCACGCCAAGTCCCTTGCGAAGAGGCAGAGAGTATTGAGTTCCAAAAATGACGATCTTTGCAAACCTGCCTGTCTTCTTTCATTTCCACATTCATTACTTTTACTGTTCTGCAGAGATTAATCAATCAAAATACAGTAACTAGTAGTTTACAAATAATATAAGTGGGCGATCTCATGGTGTTGGTTAATTCCATCATAAGTCCGTGTTGGTCCGGGCTCCTTTGCAGAATAGACCATCTGCCTTTCTTGCCAGGCAGCTCGTAAAAGGCGAGCATAGGCTTATCATCACTAACACCGTCACATCTGACTAGGTGGTAGAGTTTCGCAGCGACTCGCCCGGATTGATACCACCGCCTTACCTAATTCTGCCGCCATAACGTCATGAAGTGTTCCGGTTCGGAGGGTAAGGTAACCGGTAAACTTAATTTTGCTCGAGGCCTAACATACTGACCTAATGTTGGCAACGCACCATTACCATCTTTGGTGTCTCTAGGCGGCGTGAATTTCTTACCAACAGGAAATCCGTCTGCTTGTTTGCCTTCCTATAATATAAAAAAACGGTGGTAGCATTTATAAAAAAAAAAGATCGTAACGTGACCGCTTGTCTTGATATGTGATATGACACTGCAGCACCTCGAAAACCATGTCCATACGTATGTTTGTGTGATTGTGCCGTTTCGGACGTTTATAGATTGTTTCCATACCGCATCATTGTCCTACGACCTTTTTGCCGTTACTATCGACCAAGATCGGGTGAGATGACCACATCGAAACCACCAGTGAGAAAACAATGTTCCCTCTTCGACTTTCATAACTTTGTTTATTCACAAAAACACAACACAATCAGTGCGTGTTGCGTAGTCGCAACCGCTAGCAACAACAACAAGATCCATATCTTGTAGATACCACAACGGCAACTGCGCGAAACCGCAAAGACTCTGTTTACATGTTGCAGTTGTAACTTTTACCACTTTTTATTGCTGCGAATGCTGCGATATGGTGTACGTGTAAAACAATACTAAAATAAAAAAGAACATCAGCCGATAAAAACTACACGGGATGTAGCTACGAACCATCACATCAGCTTTCAAACAAACAAATTTTCATCGAAATTGGTCCATCCGTCCATAAGTTGTGATCCCACAGACAATCAGACACACACGGACACGGACGGACATGGATACGTCAGACTAATGACACTTCTTTTTCTGTCGGGGGTTGAAAAAGTGAATAGACTTCTATTCTGCCCTGCTAAGAAGAAAAATTTTCGGAATTCATGATTTTAGGAAATCAGCTTAATTACACTTTTGCACTCAGTAAAAAAATGTATCTTTTCAGTTTTCTCCCTAGGAATCATTGCGACATTTCGTATAGGCGACGTATTTAGACAAGCATAAGTGCATTACATTCGGGTAATTTACCCGAACATTTTTTTCGCCGAGTCCAAAAGTGTAATTAAGCGGATTTCTTAAAATTTTGATTTATGACTTTTCTTTTTTGCAGGGCAGTATTAGTGTACTTCCAACTTCGATACCTTCTTCAATTTCTATCGATGTCGATAGTTTTCAGTAGTACAGCATTGAGGACCAAATTACGAATAATAATCCTTCTAGTTATAACTTTCCTAAAATAGTTTATAACTTAATAATGGATTAGTTATTATCAAAACTTTGTTAAAACTTTCACTGGGCGGCCGAGTGTAAAGAGTAAATAACATCTGCCGATTAACATCAATCAAAAACTTTCGGCACCAGTTGTTTGAAGTGTAAAAATGGAGAAATATGTTTACTTATTTATGTATCGGATCTTTGACCTATTTGCGGATTTTTAGGGTACCGTGCCAACCACACTGGTCTTGTATCTGCTGTGTGTGGAGATTGGAATGTTACTTTTACTTGGTAATACTTTTACTTGGCAACAAGTTTTACATCTTACTTTGCAAAATTACCACCCTAGCGAAATAATGGTTACATATTTCTAGGATTAGGAATCCTCCTAATCCTAGAAATATGTAACTATACCAATCTTAGGATCGGTTTTTTATTGATTCTACAAAAGAAGTTTCTCAATTCGTCTGTTTTTCACTTGATCATGCGGCCAATATTGAATCAAATTTGATGGGTTTTTTTGGGAAGGTAATTCATGATTCCAAGGTGGTTCCTATCTCGGAACCAACTCTCTTCTGAAAAAAGTTGTGAAGATTTTTCACATGAACAATAAATAATATCCTGGCAATAAAATAACTGTCCAAAGTAAGAAAAGGCAAGAAAAGAATTATCAAAGTTGGTCCTTCCGTTCACGCACGATGCGAAGACCAAGGGTAAAAGAGATTCATTTTTACATTATACTATAAGATCTATATATCTGGCATGCGTTGGATATGTTTTTCTGTTAATCACATTTTTTATTACTAAGTTTTTTTATTTTAGGTAGGTTGTGTATTTTTATTGCATACGTTTCCGTACGTTGCCATTTAAAAATTCAAAAAAGGAAAACGACGTTTTTAAAACGTTCCATTTGATTTATAAAGCGACGCAATTTTGCGATTGCTTCGCAAGTTAATAATATGGAGCATTATGCAATTTTAAATACCAAATTTTCATTAATAATTGTGCCTAATAAAGTTGTTTAAGTAAATGAATAACAGATTTGCAGTTAATGTATTCCTAACAGAACCCTCAAGGCGCCAGACGACTCTTAACCAGAATTTTTATTATCATTGTTTACGTAAACAGCCGGTCCGCTCTGTCTTGTGAGACGCCGAGCCGCTTGTTTTGCTTCAACATTAAAAATAAAGCCTCGGTGATTCCAGTTTAAAAATAATTTTGGTACTTCCGACTTTACTTGTTTTCTTTATCCAGAAAAAATAAATTTATGTTTCGTACTCGTAGTAAAAAGGGTCACACTCTGCAATTTATTAATGAGTATCTTCACGCCCATATCCCCGAAAGCGTAGGCAGAGGCACAACCAGGGCACCCACGACTAGCCGAAGACACAAAGTCCCACAATGTGATAGGTTGCCATCTATAGGCCTATCGTCAACCGGACACATACCCAATCCCGAGCAAATTTTTTTTTAATTATTTTTTTTGTTAGAAAATTATAAAAACCAAATTTCCTTTTCATTGGCCGACCCGGCGAATCCCGGGTCGGCCAATGAAAAGGAAATTTGACCTCATGCAGTCAAGTCTAACACCTAAACCGCTAGACCACAGAGGTTATTTTATTAATCGTGTCTATGATCCTTATTCGTGTTTTCATGCCTTCCGCCACAGACTATCCAGGGCATGAAGGTGAAGTTAGCCCCTCGAAAATTAGCCTCTCCAGGGGAGCGACAATGCGGCCCGCTTTCATACAAATGTTGTAAAACAAAATTCAACTATTCTTTACTTTGACAGTCGCTGATCAAGGCTTACGTGACCTCTTTAGTTTTCAGTGTAAAAAGGTTAGGTAAAATCTGAAAAAACTTAGATTTTGGTGAAGTTATTAAAATTTTATCGACAACATTTTCAAAAAAATATTGTGTTTTCATTTCCATACGATGTGCAACCCCAAATATACATTAGATATGTTAAGAAAAGGCATAGGTGTATATTAAAAAAATTTTCATGATCTCTTGACCCCGCCGGATATGAAAAAAATGGGGGGTCCTGTGTGGCTTTATGTCTATAGAAATAATTAAAGAATAAAATGCTTCGAGCTCGTGTGCGAAGTTGTATTTAAACAAAATAAGTAGACAATGATGATTAATAAGATCACAACTTCGTACACGAGCTCCAAGTATTTTTTTTAAATTTTTTTCTATAGACATAGATACCTCACAGAATTGACGCCTTTCTTTACATATCCGGCGG
>NJDD01001302.1:32736-49408 GCA_002245505.1 Calephelis nemesis | reverse complement strand
TAAAACATTAACATTTTACCTAGCCAATATTATCGTTTAAGTATCAACGCGTGCCATCCTACGGATTGGGTCACTCTCGCCGATGTGTCTATGGTCGTCGTGCACATATAATATCGAAAAGTGTAAGTGGCATAATGTCGAGTGTTCGCGTATAACGAGTAACTATCTTTTGCGCGCGTGGTTAATGCTTTTTTGGATAAAAAAACTATTATATGTGTTAGGCCAAGTTACCTTTAATATGTTTGCCAAAATTCATGAAAATCGGTTCAGCAGTTTTTGCATAAAGAAGTAACAAACAAATACAAACTTTATAACTAATGATATTAGTAGTATTGAAGCTGAATTTTACTAAGACACTAAAAAAAAACTAGCCGCTAAGAACAGCATTCTTACACCAATTTGGGGCAGAAGCGAAAAATAAATGGTCATGACCTCCCGAAAATCAGCCAAGTGCTCGTCGATGTATAAATAGATTCATGTTCGACAAAGTGCATTCCTACAGAGCTGATGGTTAGTGTTTACTTCAACTTGGGCAAAGTAAGGCGGACACTTAACCTGTACGTCGTCATAATTAGCCTATTGACCTCAATAGACTGTAAAAATGTGATGTGGCTCGCCTGTTAATGTTGTGGACATGCCCACAACGCTGGATTCGCGCTTTTTTCGGGGTTAAAACAACCAGTTTTCGTAGGAAATTCCCTAAGTTGGCAAGACTGGCCGTGTATCAAACCCATCGCCCACTTTTAGTATCTAGTAGTATAGATACTACTAGATACCAGTAGTATAGATACTACTAGATACTAAAAGTGGGCTAGTCTACTTAGGAATTTACATACATACATACATATCTTCACGCCAAGTACCTTACGCCGTAGGCAGAGATTATCGAATGCCAAACCTCACGATCCTGACAAACCTGTCTAGCTTCCTTCACATTCGCTACCCTTTCCATACAAATACGTCTGTTCCGGAGACTGTTGACACCACCCTCGGATAATATGCGTTAGATCTGAATGTCCTTGCATGCCCTTTGGCATGTTAACAACACAACTACGTCATTCAGATTAGGTGGTAATGTCCCGCACCGATAGACCCAGATTGGCATCACCGCCTTTCTTGATCACTCAGTCCACAGAGCTCTCCATTGTCTTGTTCATATTTTGTAGGTACATGGTTACCGATTGGGTGATAAACTGAGGCTTGAATCTCAACCCTAAACTCTCAACACACCGCTACATAAGTGTGCGGCATATATTTCTTACTAGGTGGTAGAGTTTCGCAGCGACTCACCTGGGTTGGTACCACCGCCTTATTTATTCCTGCCGCCATTACGTCATGACGTGTTCCGGTTCGGAGGGTAAAGTAACCGGTAAACATACCTTTGCTCGAGGTCTAACGGCCTCAGGTTGGCAACGCACCATTACCACCTTTGGTGTCTCTAGAAGGCGTGAATTTCTTACCACCAGGAAATCAATCAGCTTGTTTGCCTTCCAATGTAATAAAAAAGAACTGTCTTCTTGTTGCTTAAGTATGCTCTAAAAAATAGATCTAGCTACGGCTTTTGTGCAACCGAAGCAGGTAATAATAAAGACCATAAACATTACACTTAGAAAATATTTATCATGAAACCTGCCGTAACAAGAAAATATATCTTTAGTCCTTGGAAATTCTAAACATAAATATAAATACCGAATGTATTAACTATGACAACGGGGTATTAAAAATTATTTATAACTTGGAGCCCCGGGCGTCTCGCAAGCGTTACCTATACATCGAGTTAGATCCTTCTTCGCAAGAAATCATGAAATTAGTTTCACCTTGTTCGAAATCAGTTTTTATACCGACCTGTGAGATAGGTGGTAAAACGTCGACCTTATGCATAAAAAAGGTTTTCAGTATAAACTAGGAACTTCTTTTTATCAGCTTTGCTCAGCTGGATCTAGTATTTTTTTGTTGATATTGTAAAGCGAACTAAACGTTTCCTATAAACACCAAAGATTTTACAGATGCATTATCAATTCAATGCTTAGACAAACCTTAACACTTCAACGGCAAGCACTGATGTTCTGGCTAGCAGCTGGAATAAACCAATCAAGGCAAACCGTGTACTGTAAGAACAGGATGCTATTATTTACTTCAATATCAGATATCACAATTTTACCGAGCATTGCAGTGTGTAGACGTATATTAAATACGTTAGAATTTATTTCCTAAATTCCGCAAGCTTCTATTTACGCGAATAGTTATTAATGGAGTAATAATCTTGAAATTAGATATAGGAATGGGAAATTAGGGCATTGTCTTTGATAGTAGGCGTCGGGATGTAACGACTTCATTGCATCACAGACAACTAAAAAGCTTTTCTAAAATTTTAGAAATTTGTTTTGCCGTCGTGTTACTTTTAGAAACTTATTTTGTTCTCCCGCAGGCACGGGTTTTTTGGAAACCGCAAACGTTTACCTAACTTCTTGTTAACGCGCGAATCTATTCCCGGGCTTAAATTCATAAAATAGGTTCTGCCGTTTTGACCTGAAAACGGAATATACTATGCGAACGTATAAACTGTCGCGTTTATAATTATAATAATTAGTATGGATTATATTATTATGGTCATGGTGATAATATTATCATGGTCAATAATGCAATTAAGTTCCAGGTAAAGTGGTGATACTAATAGCATAACGTTTCCTATTGGACATTTCGACACGCTCTGAACATAATCTTCTTTTGTAGGGTTGTCAAAAAATAGTTTTAAAGCAAATTACTAGATATGATATTTTAATTTTTAATGCCAAGATTTTCAGCTTCCTACTAACGTGTACTTAATAATAATCAAATGGTAAATAGTTGAGTTGCGACAAAAGTTATGAGTAGATTGTCTAGTCTCAGTAATTTAAGAGCACAAACAAAACTGCAAAATATCGACTTCGATTTCAATAATCACGATATCTAATTAATCAAATGTTTAGTGTTTTCTTCGATTTTCCTGTTATTTCATCATCGGGTCCTAACTTGGTGCCAAAGGCCGTAGAGGTAGTCTCGGAAGTACCCTCTTTCAAATAAAAAAGTATTTTAAGAAACGGTTCAGAGATGATTTAGAAGTTCATTAATATAAGTTAAATAAAAATATAGTTATCGAACATAATATAACCCCCTCAAATTTTCGGAGTCGGCTAAAAATTAAACTAGGTATATGATAAATTAAGACCAGACAAAGATATAAGCAAATATTGTTTTTATGGTAAAATAAATAAATATAGATATAGTACAAGTTTAATCCCCAAAATTGATCCCTATATACTTCACTGAAATAAAACATTGATAAAAAGATGATAACAGTTTTTAATAACTTGCAAATTCCTTATAGTAAACTGTCACACACGTCGTTTGCATATTTATAGGTATACGATATTTATATAAACAACATTCACATAAAAATTTTGAGATGACGGTCAGATTTTATTTACCAATTAGTTGACGTTCACCGGTTACTAGTTACCGGTAACGGTTAGTTATAGTCAAAAACTGTTAATTGATTCAATGATACGATAACAACAGTACGTCTATAACCATAGATGCCATCGGGCGAAATTTGTATAGGAAATGAACAGTTTTTCGGTACTCATCAGGTCAGCGAAGAAGCTGACTACGTTATGTAGGTTTATAGAAATTATTTTTCTAACGCTGATTTCTCATTACATTTTCGAAAACTTAACATGTATCCATTTTAAAATATAAATTTTTTTAAGAAAAATTGTGATGTACATTCTGTAAATACAAGGACTAAAAACCGTCTTGCTGTATATGTGTCTCGTCTACACAGAATTAGCTATTCTTTCATGGAACAATGTTTCTTTTTTTGACAATAAAATTTCCGAATATGTTAAAGACTTAACATTTACTAAATTTAAAAAAAAAAATATATTTCGCTTTATATAGATACGTCACAAGAACCTTTATACGGTCTATGTGAAACAAATATATTCTTATTCAGATGAATTCACAAGCACTACATTTTGCCGGCGATACCGTTCACATCGCAGCCACAATACAATGACCGGGGACACCTATATTTCCTTTTAGAATTCAGCCATGACACAACCACATCCATATTTTGTAGTAGCGACAATGCAACTACATAAAATGAAGCATTACTATTCATTTGTAACAACCCTTAACCACATACTGTTACTTCGATGTATAGATGCCAAACAGGGGAATCAATGCTTATGTGTACACGTATATTATTTTCAACCATTGGCCATGGCTCCTCACCTGCAACAAGCAGTTACTTTTTTAATAGCTCATTTAGAGTTACAACTAATGAACCTTCTACGTAACTCTTAAATTGGAAATGTATATTATTTGTTTTTATTAGGTATTTTTTTAATAACTTTTTTTAATAATTACTGCTATACAGGAAACGGTAATAATTTTTAATATCTCGCTGTTTCTACAATTGCCTCTGGCTTCAGCATTAACATTTCCCTAGCTAAAAATATTTTGTAGATGCCAGCGCCACTTGCGTTTTACATTTATTATATTCACTATTAATACATTTAATAAGCATACCTAATATGTATAATATCAGTATCAGTTTTTGCGCCCATTTCCCCGAATGAGTACGCAGAGTCACAAACAAGGCACCCACGACTAGCTGAAGACACTGAGTCCCACAATACGTGGCAAGACTATCGCCAATCGGGCACCGTTATTTCTATTAGAAAATTGAAGTATACATTTTTTAATTTCATTGTTGCCCAACCCGGGCATGTAGATGTATAATATAATTAAAGCAATAAATAATTAATTCACATGTTATATTAGTGACAACCCTACTTTATGGAAACGTAGGCATTATTCACACGTGACCGGCTTTTTAGTTCAATCTTCCAAAAATACGCATGACTGATCTTTAAAGTACACTACACAATCGATACTCACGCGTATGTGCTAATGTGTACTTACTTACCACACTACACAAATGTAGACATCATGCTACTCATTAAATATAATGTAGACATCATTTAGTGGCAAAAGAATTTAGTTTGGTATTCTCATGTCATACACCAATTGTAATAAGATTGTTAGTAGAGTTATACTTTTGTCTATTTGGAACTAATGATATGTTAATTGTAAATACGTTGCTGATAGTTAAAATGTCTCAGCACACATATCAACTCGGATTCGCCGTATCGCCTCAAACCGTTCTTTATTGTTTGTACGAAGCTCCATACTGCAACGCACCAGTGCTGCCAACCCCAGTGAATAGAAAAGCAGTAGATCAATGTTAAAAAAACAGTAGAAAACAGTAAAATTACATTTTCGAAACATTAAATCTACTACATATCTCCAAAACCTTTCAATTGGGACATAGAATTAGTTATATAGATGTATAAGTTAATGAAACTACTGCAGCACTACCAGTAGTACTTTTTTAATCAACACATTTTTTTATAAAGTACATCATTGAAAAAAAAAAACACATAATTATATTATTCATTAAAAATAGGTGATTGAAATTACAAACATTGTTCATTGTTGTGTATTACTCTATCCTAAACATTTTCTGTTTCATTGTTTTTGTTAAAATCCTACATCCTTTTATTAAAATTTTTCATATGATGTTCAGTAGCATCAAATGCGTAACATTCGTCTATTTCAGATTTTGTATGTAAAATACCTTTGATTTGCATTAATAACAACACTGGCATAAAAAACAGTAGAATATCGTACTAAAACAGAAAACAGTGTTGTCACGTCAAAAACAGTAAATCTACTGTTAAAACAGTAGGGTTGGTAACACTGCAACGCACACTAACCTGAATCGTAACGCAATCGCCGCGCCTCGGAACAGGCTCACGGGTGGCGAGCCGTAAGCGCGGTGTCGTTAAGCCGTAGCCGAGTTGATGTACAGGAGTTGCTGATACTATTCACGGCGAGGCGAAAGGCGATACGGTGACGATTCATTTCCTAGATGATATGTGTGCTGAGACCTTAGTGCTCCGACGAAGGAAGACTTAAATTCGATTTGGTGATTGCGACGAATAAGATTTGCTCTCGTTGCAAACTTAATATTTGTTTGCTAATTGTATTTGTGGGTGCGTGTGAGGATCATAACTGTATTAATATTTACATAGATAATTCTGACGAATGAAATAAAATATAAAAATGTTTTTTTAAACTTATAGTGTTTTGTAATAAAAAAATAATAAATTCTAGTAATATAAGTAATCATACACCGTCACTTATAGTGTACTCGCTGCTCACTCCCTCTCTCATGATTTCCCCACTAGTTCTTTTTAGGGTTCCGTAGCTGAATGCCGAAAAACTACACCTTTATAAATTTACCATGTCTGTCAGTCTGTCCGTCCGTATGTCACAGCCACTTTCTTCCAAAAGTTTAAGAGCAATGCTGTTGAAAGTTGAAACTTGTTGGTTTGATCGAGATTTAGCAATTAGTTTTTTTTTTAATTGGTACTGTAACACCAACACTTAAAATAGTAGTACTTCACTGTCAAGAGCTGATACTGTGCAGTTTAGAATCGCGCAACATAAGTCTTTTTTAATATAATGTTTTGAATATTTGTAACAAGCATTGGGCTGAGCACTCTGCTCGGCCTACAAACTACAAAGTCCGGTGAAGTTGAAAAACCGCGAGGTTAGCAACATTTAAGCCATTAAAAAAAATGTAACACGCGTTGATTACAAAAGTTTCATTGAGCTAACGTGTTACCTTACGTTACGTCAACTCAGTGACGTAAACGACAACAACTGTATGTGAATTTTAAAAGAAATGAATTTAATTTTTTTTTTTTTAATATGATACTATGATATGAAGTAAGCATTTTAAAGATTCTAGTATACTACCTTACACTTCAAATCAAGTAACATCAAACTGTAACGCATTGATATCCGAAATACACGAAGGAAGCGTGCGATCAAGATATGTTGTTATAGCATCTCCGAATCTGAATCAAAAACACATGAAGAACGGATTGAGCACAATAAAAAAGAAATCTTTAGAGTAACAAAAATTATGCAGAAGGAGTGTCCAGAACCACTCAAAATATTTTGTCTTGGGAAGCACAAACCGAACAAAACTAGCCTCATTAAAGTGTGTTATTCGTCCGAAGAAACAGCTAAAACCTTGATGCGTAGTAAAACTAAGATTGACAACATCCGAATATTTTCAGATCAAACAGTTAACCAGAGAAAACATTTACAGGAGTTAAAATTAGAAATGGACAACCGTATTAAAAATGGTGAAACGAACCTGCAAATAAAATATTTAAAAGGAATCCCTCAAATAATTAATAATAATAATAAAAAAGACATTATTGTTTTAACAGAAACATGGATAAAAATGAAGACCAAGCGAAGAGGCTACAAATTTCAAACTACACGCATTATTATTACTTCAGACATAAAAGTAGAGACGGTAGTGTTTCTATATTTTGCACACAACAATCTTAGTCATAACCTTGTGTCAGAACTTTGTAAAAATGATAATCATTATCTATGGGTACATATTTCAAAATGTTCATTGGATATCGGTGCTATATACAAACCTGAGAGGACAAACACTAATAATTTCTTGGACCAATTTTCCCTACAATTGCATAATGAGAAAAGAACTATTGTATTTGGTGATTTTAACTACGATTTATTAAACTCTAAAGCGATCAATAAACATAAAAATATATACAAAAAGAAACTTTAAAATAATTAACAAAATCGATCGGGAATACTGCACTCGTGAAACCGAAACTACTAAAACTATTCTAGATCATATATGTTCGAATCTAAAAAATCACAATTTCTATTTTGCTGTAGTAGAATCATCGATGTCAGATCACAAGCATATCTATTTTGAAGTCAAAAATTACAAACCTCCACCTTTAAGAAAATTAAACTATTTTAAAATAGACTAAGAATCTTTTTGAAATTGTCAAAAAAAATATTAATTTAACTAATTCTGATGACTATGATGAACTGCACGAAAAGATAAAGCAAGCAAGTAATGTTAGAAAGCAAAACTAAAAAAAACGAAGATTTTAAATTTCCCTAAACAAGATTGGATAAACAAAGATATCATAGATGGTATGGAAAAAAGAAATAAGCTATAGAAAGATTGGAAAAATGACAAGTTAAATGATAAACTACAGCAACTTTACAAAGAGGAAAAAAGCAACCCACTATAAAAATGTTTTACTGATGTTGCTAAGAAACCTCGTAAAATGTGGAAGCTGATTAAAGAACTATGTAATAACAAATCTAAAGTTGTCGCGTTTCCAGAAAAACTTATAATAAACTCAAAAACTTCTGCCCAAAAAAAATGAAATCTGATAACAATTTAATGTTTTTTTTTCCTCTATTGACGCAGAACTTGCAAAAACGTTTCCGATGAATTACCATTAATGCCTAAACCATCCTCACAATCATCAAAATTTGTCTCAAACTGTACCACCTTGCACCTGCAACCACAGATGAAATAACTAATATAATAGATAATCTAGAGTCTAGACCCTAACACTAGTAGTGGCATTGACGGAATGAACACTAAATCATTAAAATGTATTAAAAATATAATCGTGAAAACACTCACTGTATGTATAAAGAAATGTTTACACCAAGGTGCTTTTCCCGGTAGCCTTAAAATGGCGAAAGTAAGTCCTATCTATAAGTCGGGTACCAAAAGTGATCCTTTAAACTATCGACCCATATCTATATATGTAGGTAGTACTACAATATCTAAAGTTTTTGAAAGGGTCCTTTACACACGACTTGAAAAATACTTGAATACTAATGTTTTCTTCTATAAACAACAATATCGATTTCGAAGAAAATCAAACACTAGTCGCTGCTATTGACTTAATAACGAAATTAAAAAATTACATAGACAAAAAAAAAGTAGCCCTTGGTATTTTCATAGACCTAAAAAGGCTTTTGATACTGTAAGTCACACAAAATTTTTAGACAAGTTATTTAAGATTGGTGGTGAAGGCAACGCGCTAAAAATATTTAAATCTTATTTACAAAATCGGAAACAAGCTGTAAAAATGGGTGAGATTCTAAGTAGTTTTAAAGACAATTCGTACGGAGTTCCACAAGGTTCTATTTTTAATATACATTAACGATTTAGCTTATTTGAAACCAAACGGTGAGGTTGCACTATATGCAGACGACACAGGTATATATATTACTTTGGTCCATCAATTGATACTATAATCCCAAAAGCCCAACATGATTTAGATATATTAAATGAGTAGTTTAAAACAAATTTACTTACAATTAATACAGCAAAAACTAGCTATGTATTTTTCTGTGCAAAAAATAAATAAATAAATTGAATTTAAATTAAATGGACAGATAATTAAAAGTAACTTGAAAGAAAAATATCTTGGCATTACATTGGATCATAACCTAACATGGAAACCACACATAGAAAAATTAAAATCAAAATTAACGTCATTGATCGGTGCACTATATGAAAATGTTAAATGTTATCCAAATATTATAAGATATTTAATTTATAATTCTCTCGTAAGGCCACATATAGACTACTTAATAGAATTATGGGGTAGCGCATCCAAAAGTAATTTACAACTGATTCAGACAATTCAAAATAAATGAGTAAAAATCTTATTTAACTGCAATTTACGTATCTACGCATACAAATAAAATTTATAAAGAAACTAAAATATTAAATATAAGACAGACTTACGTCTATCAAACATGCATTTTAGTTAGAAAAATCTTAAACAATGAAATAAAAACTAATATACAATTTAAAAAGAAATTCCAAATTCAAAAAATGGAATTACGTAATTTAATAGTTCTCCGAACACACAGATCTAATTATGGTAAAAAACTATGGAATATGAAGGTGGACTTTTGTACAATAATTTACCAAACCACATCAGAAACGCGAAATCTACTGCTATCTTAAAAAGACATCTAAAATCATACATCATTGATAGAAAGTTCAATATCTGACTAATAAAATAATAATCTTGATGTAACATTAATATACAAATAATTTAAATTGATAAATTGACAAATTTAACATAATTATTTAGCATAACTGACCATCAATTTATGACAAAGAAAAAAAAAACATCTAAAACCGAATCTTATTTTAATTAAATATCAAATTACATATAATATATACTCAATGTTCTAATTTATTTAACAAATTTTTATTTACCTATTGATTATTTTTATAAGAATACATTTTAAATGAATGAATTAAAATAAATGTATGTTATGTTCTTTTTCCATACATTCAATATCTCGTGCGAAAAAAATTGGCAGCTTTCTGTTTTCGTTTCGTAATTCTTTTTATATTAGTCTGTTATATTATAACAAACAAATTCAGTTATTAAGTCATAATTTAATATAACTTAATTTATTGCGCTAGGTTTTTACTTTGTGACGTAGAAGACGGTAGTGAAGTTATCAGAAAATATCGAAACGATTTTTAGCAATTCTTCTTCTTGGTAATAAAAATTACAGTTATGTAAAAGTAGAAACATAACTAGGTACTCGACACTGGGATACTAAGTCTCATACAGTGAGAAAATGAAATATCTGACTATTTAAAAATACTTACGTTTCCAAGTACTCTTGCTCGAAGCCTAACTTCCCTGCCACATGTTAGCAATGCACCATTATCTTCTTCTGATCTTTGGTGTCTCTTGGCGGTGTGGATTTCTTACCATCAAGAAATCCATCTGCTTATTTGCCTTCCAATATCATCATAAAAAATAAAAATACAAATAAAAAAAATACTGTATAAAACGTGCAGCGCCGCGCCTTTTTTAAATTTTGGCTTGGTCACAAGCCAAATTATTACTAGATAACGTAAAATAAATTATTTAAAATAGTCTTAAGTCGTCTGAATCAGTCAAGGCAGCGTATTAGGCTAAGCTGGGGTATCTGCACCTAAGCTTATTGAGTGAAATTTAGATTTAAAAGAGAAAATACCACGATACACTAATTTCTTCATGAATACTTTTACTATGCACAAAACTCCACTAATAATGTAATAGATGCTAGCAACTAGCTGTTGCCCGCGTGGTTCCACAGGAATATTTTTTCGTGATAAAACTATGTAGTAATCCAAGTTACCCTTTATGTGTGTATCAAATTTCATGAAAATCGGTTCTGCGGTTTTTCCCTGTAGGAGTAACAAACAAACAGATTTATTTTTGCTCGAGGCCTAACAACTCGGCCTCAGGTTGGCAACGCACCACTACCTTTGGTGACTCAAGGCGGCGTGAATTTCTTACTATCAGGAAATCCGTCTGCTTGTTTGTCTGCTGCTTGCATAAAAAGAGAAAAACTTTCGCATTTATTATATTAATAGGAGGATTTTTAATATTGTTAGGATTTACACGAAATTCAAAGAAAACACTCATCTTTTCTCTATATCTATCCAAAACTCCAGCCCCATCTTTCGATGTGAAATCTAGAACGTGATAATCAGAAGTGTGGTGACAAAATAAGTGGGGTTGACAAACCTTGCAAGATTGACTCTAAACTTGTTGACAAATACCCAAGTGTTCCTCTTGACGTCCTGTTTGGCCAATTTCGTTTGTAAACTTGTGTAAGGTTGTGACGATGCCATCGCCCGTTCGTACATTATATGAACGTAATTTTAGGTTGCCGAATTACTCCAATGGTGAAGTTAGTCCGCTTAGGCACTGTCCGCATATTGCTTCCAACAAATTTTAGGATTTTTAACTCGTACCTACCTCCTAAGTGTGAAGAGTCATCATTTTTAAATTAATAAAAAAAAATTGTTTTATTCTGGTTTTATACATTAGTGTTTTTTATAAATAATCTGAATAAAATCATCAATAGAAAATGTGTATTTTCAATTTTCTGATACAAATAGTTAGATATGTGCTCGGTTGGCGATAGGCTTGCCACCTATCACATTGTGGGTGCCCTGGTTGTGCCTCTTCCTATCTCGTTGTGGATATGGGCGTAGATATATTTTTTTAAATCAACTAAGTGAAGGATATTTTTGTTTTTAATTTTGGTTTTTGATCCTTACAATTTAAATTTGGTTGATCCCCTTAACGTATACACAAATTTATGGATGGCCCTGGAGGATGGAAGGGTCATCCATTCATCCATTTCTCATTCATTTACCATTGTCTTGCCTTTTTATTAGTAACTAGCCGACCCGGCGAACTTCGAATCGCTTAACATTAAGTTACTAACAGCTTGAACGGATTAAAGCTTAGTATTTCCCATTTTTTTTCATGAGAACCTAATGCAACAAAAAAAGTCTATCAATCCGTTTGGGTCTGATGCGGCGAATACGCAAAATGAGGTTGAATTTTTATACATAAAGAAGATATCTGTGACGGTTTTCATTATAGAAGCGAACGCTGAGGTAGTCAATGAACTTACCGTTTTTGATGGGTACGAGCGACGTATAATATGTATTTGTTAGCGTCTGAAAATCTGAGTGCTTGTTTGTCTTTCTACAAAAAAATAGCAAAAGGAACACTAGCAGTTTGAGCCATTAATTACACTCTTCCTTCGCTTCTACATGGAGTCTTTATATATAAATATCTGGATGACCGTTTTTTTTTTGTTTTTTTATAAATTGTGTTTTTTGGAAATTATATTTAAGTACGAATTACACAATTAGTCTAACCTCAAAGCAAACAATCATTGACTTCGTTACTTAACAACGGACTTCGTTACTTAACAACGCCATCTGCTGGAACTTTAATTATTCGCCAAAAAATAGTATTATTATTCGCCAATAGATGTCAGGAAGAGTCATAATAAATTGGGACTACTCAAACGCCTCCTATTTGTTAAACGCGAATAAAACACGAATATGACATTTTCTAAAAATGATGAAGATCGATTTATCGCCCCCGAAACCCCTATATACTAAATTTCATGAAAATCGTTGGAGCCGATTCCGATATTCCAATTATATGTATACAAGAATTGCTCGTTTAAAGGTATAAGATATTTAATTAAACATAAATTCTAGATGAAGCTAGTTAGATTTTCAAAGATCATGACAATTGGTACTCTATGCTGTGCCTCGTCAGTCTAGTGTAGTCAACATTTCAACTGCTTACTTTCGTACATGTAGTGATTTTGAACGATAAGAATTTAATTTTTTTACTTTTTACCAACAAAAAGTAATAAAATTGATCGTTAACGATTTAACTCAGCAAGGACAAATGGCAAATTGAATTATTCTCCTATTGCTTAAGACTCAGTATTGTTTGTGCTACAACAAAAATATTTTTGTGTATCTAACACCATTATATCTTGATAAGACAAGGTATATCAGTGACGAATTTTTTTTTATCGATCATGAAAGAATTCAAGGGGAACGTCACTAGTGGGAGATTACACGAAGTGGTTAATATCAATACATTTATTATATTGTATAATTTTATAAAGTTTCTGTTTGTTAAAAATTGCGAGGTCGTTATTTTTTTTTAATTTTTGTTACCGTATGTCCGGAAATTTTGATCAATTTAAACTAAAAGGAATATGCGATGTACATTTCCATTTCAAATTCCACCGAAACTTGTTTGAACGAGTTTCTTTTAACACGTACCGCAATCTAGTATGAACTTCACGAACTTTGGCATTGTATTACTTACTGCTACGGAACCCTTTCTGGGCGAGTCAAATTCGCAGTCGGCTCCTTTTTCGGTTCTATAGTTCGGTTATATAGTTTTAGTAATCCTGTTTTACAGAATATAGTTGGTGTCACTCGGGTGAAGCCACGGGCGTAGATTGGTCGAATGAAAAAGATTTTCAGAACGTCACTAGTGAATGGCAGATTACGCGAAGTATCCAATATAATAGAATAAGCCTTTTAAAGATAAAATGGCAAAGATAAAGGAATATTTGATAATGTGCCTTTCAGGAAGTTATGACAAATATATGGTATTACATGCATATTACATTAATGGACTGAATAATTCTCTTTCATTATGTAACATTAAGTATGTGAATTCAAAGATGATGAAATTTAAAAAATACGACAAACGGAAAAAGGAGGTTTTTGGTACATGTGAATTAAAACATCATCCAGACGGATGTAATCTCGCCTCCAATACCCAAACACGCCTTCCACAAATGTGACCTTGGTGGAAACATTGAAACAAATCAAAATTTGGATTGAGGGTCCATGTATGCTAAAATACGTCAGCAATATAATGTTTCTTTCATACAAAGCAATCATGGATCTTAGTGACAAAAATACACAAGATTAACATGAATATGCTTTATAAGACTAGTGTTTCCAAAACACGATTCATTTCAATTTGCTCGATAGAAAAAAATCAAAAAGTTAACCCTTTTTTGAAAGCAAAACCCAACTGTCAACCGCAATTATGAAAATATCGACACCAGATTTAACATAAACATAGATAAGTACTAGGTATACCTAAAAGTTAAGTGTTTCAGTTTTTATACTTTTTTCAAATTACTTTTATAGTGTCAAAAATAGTGATTTGTCGCTTAAGACATTTACTTTAGAGCGCAATATTTCATAGTAATCATGGAACGGGGGAGTGCGGCGACTAAGTATGGGGCCTTAAATATACGTTGCACACGGATGCAAACCAATGTTTTAATCCGTGTAAAACTATCCTCAATCATTTTAACTGTTTTATTGTGACTTGATGGTTACGATTTTAAGTTTAGAAGAATATTTACTGTTCTTGGTACTAAAAAAAAAACTAAAATCATGTAAATACGATACGTCGTTGTTTTAATGAATTTGGCATTAAAAAACTAGTCATAAAATCACGAATTTTCGTATTTACGTGCGGCCAATATTAATTAACCTTTTATTATGCTATTTTAGATCCGTTGCCACGTAAACGTCCGGTAAACGCTGTTATTTTTAAATAATTTACAAAAATATCTTGGCAACAAAACTCTAGGAGGCATATCTTTATCTGTAGATAAGTTATTAATGTTGGCCGATAATCATACACCGCGGAGGTGTTATCTAATTATTTCATTATTAAAATAAAGACTTTTATATATTTTATTTAAGATACTTTTTATTCTTATTTTACATTCTGTTCCCGTCTCATATCTTTTTCGATCATCTATTTTTTGACTTCAGAGTCTCTTCTTCTTCTATCTTTTTATTCTTAATAATTCAAAATTTAATGATATTTTTTAAACAGCCAGTAGAGTTTTCATCTTAATGCAACCTCTACAGTACCCACTCTCCGAATTTAGAATCGTGAATAGATTAATGAAAACGACTAAGTGACATGGGTTTGTTCCGACTAGTTCAGTCGATTGAAATATTTTGGTATCTGTACCTACTATGTATACAGTCATATCAATGTAGTAAAAATGTTCAGTTGACTGAATTAGTAAGAAAACTCACTAGTTGAGCTAACTAATGCAGTGGCACAAAGGGTAACGTGTACCGAATCTGTGATTTCCGGTTGCCGCTTTGTTTCATTGTATTGAGCAATTCTCCGCCTCTTTCTGCCCTAAGGACCAGAACATAAAACTATCTTCAAAATCACTCCACTCGTTCTGGAGCTATCGTCATAACAGCTAGTAGTGGTAGGATTTCTGACATCACAAACACACAGAGAGAGAGAGATAGAGAGAGAGATGGGGGTTCAAACTTGTAACACCCATATTTTTCCGTCGCGGTTAAAACGGTTTTGTCCTAAACCACTAAACAGTATTAGCTGTTGTTCTTTTTATAAATATTATTTAAATTTGGCTCGTGAAAATGAAATTCAAATTTGTAATGATACGAAGCTAAAGCAGCATTATTTTACTATCTTCCAGTTCTCAGAACATCAACCGCCTTATTCCAAAAAAACACTCTAGTACCAGGTTTAAACCAAGACCAAAAAGTCTAGGTTTGTTACGGTATCAAAGTTTGTTACCGTACTAAATGTCATTCTTATTACAAAACGAAGACCAACTGAGGACTCTCTAGTACCAGAGTTAGTACCACTCTTAGTACCGTGTCAAGCAAAACCATTCATTCACTCTTTCCGCATTTGATTAGTTTGATGCCCCTTTCCCTTATAACACAAACTTAAATGACGAGAAATGTAAAAATGTTTATTTAAAATTAGCTTCTTAGCAATAAAAGTGATATTGAAATTGATTATGCCATTTTGCTATGAAACATATATTAAATCTGAACATTTTGTTAATAAATAAATTTCGTTTTTATGGTCACGTTCTAGTAGTAATTAATGTAGCTAGCGTACAACGAAAAGAAGTGCTCGGCGCGCGTAATTCAATATGTGTGTTTATTAATATTTTCGAAATGTAAACATTCTATATTATTGAATAGGCCCTCAAGTTACGTAAAGAAACTTTGTGGTAGTTTTTGTTAAGCACAACGAAATGCGTCGTATCTCTAAGTACTATGTGACGAGTCAAAAATCACTTGCGTTGCGTCGTACCTAAAATAAGTGGTTTATGAAAATAAGCCTTCGTGTTTTCGGCTAGTTGTGGGTGTCCTGATAGTACCTCTGCTTACCTTTTTGATGTGCAAAATGTGTAAAATTACTTCTTACAAAAATAAAAGGAACAATTTTTTTGCAAACTTAAGCAATAGCTTTAATTCTCAAACCAATAAAAAGTATTTTATTGGTCTGAGCTTTAATTAGATTTT
>NJDD01001302.1:21183-32333 GCA_002245505.1 Calephelis nemesis | reverse complement strand
CTCCATACATTCCCCGTAGTAAGCAGCAAAATGTTACTTCCATAGATTGAAGCATCTTTCAATACAAGTTTGGGTCTGAATGTGACTACTGTTGTACCGTTGTTCTGTATCTGTATTTTCAATTTTCTAATAAAATATTATTAGAAAATTGAAAATACACATTTCCTATTTGTTTGTTGCCCGAGCCTGTATCGAACTTTGGGAATGGGGAGTTTTACTGCGATAAACTTATTCTAAATGATTTTAGATCTTTCGCTTAACTTCGAAATAGGTACATATTGTTTTAACGCCTTTCCGGCTACTAAGTTTTAGGTTACTGTAGAAGTAATTTAGTGATAGTTATTCCACGTACTACGCTGACGTTGTAGCAATTGTTCTAAATAACAATATTATGATAATCGGCGGATGGAAATAGTTGAAGCTGAATACTAATTCAATTTTATTGGACATTTTGGTATCTATACAAAGTTAGTGAAAAATATATCACTAAAGGAAAATAAATTTGTATGGAACTGATACTCTTCTACCAAAGTAAAGCGCTGAGCTGTTCCAAAACTCGCGTTTAAAAAAGTCCGAACTGTTCAAAAACCCGCGTTTTGAAACTGGCATGCGGCCGTGAAGATTTTCTACGTATCTCAAATAATTTCCTTATCGTTAGTCTCAATTTCGCAAGTTACTTAACTTGAGTTTTTTTGTGTAAGAGACTGCCGTAGCTCAGCCGTGAAGATTTTCTACGTATCTCAAATAATTTCCTTATCGTTAGTCTCAATTTCGCAAGTTACTTAACTTGAGTTTTTTTGTGTAAGAGACTGCCGTAGCCCATCGTCACCATAGATGTTATAGGTACGTCGCTGACCTGTGCCCGGAATGTTAATTGTTAGATAGTTCCACCAGCTACACAGCCCAGCCCTCCAGGCCACAAGAACATGACAAATTCATTATCGCTGTAGAAATAATTAACGCAGTGGAGGGACCTCGTAACTTGCAGCACAGGAATCTGCTCCCAGTGGTCTTGTTGGTACTGACCTATATTGTACCTATGCTCGCCTCTACAGATACGCAGATGATCTATTGTACTCGGCGGACCCGAACCAATATTGGCAAAATGACTTCCAATCCAAATTGTTCCTCACGCTTAGGTCCTTGAATCTAGAGTCCGTTTTCTCATTCTACCTTCAACATTTCACATGGTTTATATCTTGTTCTTGACACCTTCATCTAGCTAGCCAGCGTTTCTTCATCTTCATCTCTACCTTTGATTTATGTTGCCCGTAATAAATATTTTTAACAAAATAACAAATCATTAAATATGTTGCGCAGTTAATTAATCTCCGTACCTTATTTTCACAGTGCAACCCACGCGCCAGTTATATTTACCCTTCATTAAAAGATTTACCGTAAAAGCATAATTAGAAAATACGTTTGTTTTCCGTCGCCGTATAATTGATTTAATTATAACTGTGTCTGGATAAACGGTGTTCGGAATCCTAGACGAGACCTGGATGAACTGAAGACTGCTGGTTACCGCCGTGCTGCATGTGTTGAGTCCACAAACTTCCCTATCTCTTGGCACAGTAGAAATATGAACTGTGTGAAAACTAAGCCCACTGACTACACTCCATTGAAGCAATAGGGTTGTCGTGTAAATTTTTTTTATCAATCGGATTTCATATAACTACTTAGTTTACAAATTGTTGAAAATAAAATAAGCAGGTAATCTCATGGTGCTGGTTAATAAAGATGAGCAAAAGACGAACACGCTCACGGAATCTCAAAAAGATCTTGGAAACAACGTGACCACATCTTAACCGCACTGTGAAAACCGCTGGGTCTCGTAGAAATAGAAAATTTGTATTTTAATTTTTCCGATAAAAATAACGTTTCCCAGTATTGGATATGTGCCCGGTTGGCGATAAGCTTATCACATATGGGTTTAGTGTCTTCAGCTATTCGCGGGTGCTTCTCTCTCTTGTGCCTTTGCCCACCTCTTCGGCGCTTCTTTGGGTTTACTTCCTCTTCTTCTCAATCCAAGGTTATACAACATTTAAATTGAACATCTCGCTGAAATCTTCATAAAGAAACATTTCGTAATTTTCTTCAATGTTCAGTCAAACTGGAGAACTTAAATTATTATTGGTGAACCTTGATTGGTGATAACATAGTTCTGAGCATTTGCTCTTTAGTTAAATGTGCCACGTGCGATTTTGTTTGACATTGAATCAAGATCCTGGTAAACCCTCTTACACCTCTCATTCCTAGAAGAAACCTATTTTTTTTGGTTTTGTATTTTTTTCGTTGGCTTTTTTGGAGAGTAGCCTATTTTTTTAGTTTTGTACTATTTCCTCTATCTTTAGCTAGCTTTTTGTCAGAGTTTTAGCTTTGTTTTCATTGGTCAATATGGTGCTAATCGTGCGATATTTACAAATTCATCAGGCTTTACCGGAGTAAGCGTACACGCGTAACATGAACGCTACCAACGATCCGTTACTTCGAATGATTCCCGGTGGGAGTAATTTATGTGATGAACATAAAAACACGGCATTTCTAGGTCTATGTGTACTAGCTGTTTCCCATGGCGTTGTTCGCATAGTTAATAGTCCCACAGGTACACTTTTTCGGGATAAAAACTATCTGTATTATCTAAGAAATAAAGGGTAATGTGTGTACCAAATTTCATGAAAATTGGCTCAGTAGTTTTTGCGTGAAGAAGTAACAAACAAACATATAAACTTTTGTATTAATAATATACTATATATATTTAATGTATGTTTTTATATTTTTAATTAGTCTTTCTATATTTAGAGTCGTTGATTAACACCCATATCAAAATCATTTGATTTAGATTTTGATTTGTTTTGATTTCAGACGGGGGCAGACATGTTTATCACAATATGTCTGCATTTTTGGTCTGGATGTTAATTAGAGTTTTAGTATTTTTATGTATTAGAAATCTTTGACCAACACCCACAACACAAGCACATGATTTTTTTTTATTTGATTGATTGTATTATTTATTTACATTATGTGTGTACAATGAAGTGTTAAATAAGAAAACATTTATCTTGATACAAAAGTCCGTAAATCAAGATAAATAGATGAAGTGGTCGCTACATGCTCCTAGCGGAATAAAAACCCTCGCTTCTTCGGCAAATTTTTGCCTGACGTAAAATGGTTTATTATTAAATACAATATTAGTTATCTATACTCTATTAAAATAATAAAATCTGAGCGTCTGTTTGTAATATTAAAATAACCTCTTTTCACTTAATACATATAAATATGTGTATACGGTACATAGAGCTACCTAAATACTTTTTTATAATTTTTGTGTTTGTCGATCTTGTTGTCTGGTTGTTACGGCTTATGTCTGAAATGGCTGGACCGATGTGGACGGAAATGTTGTAACAAGGAACAACTTAAGCTAAAAAAGCGTTTTGTTTTTAAAAAATCTAAATTAACTTAACATTTCCATACTGCCGAAGTCGCGTGCACAGCGAATAGTGAATATCGCTGAACAAAGAGAACCCTTTGAAAAGCTTTTTTCCGCTGCACTTTGCAATAAACGGGTGACGCGTGCCAATAACTTTTTTCCTACCAAAAATCTCGCTTAGCGTTGCTAAAATAGAAGCTTTTCGTATTTACTTTTTTTTTTTACTTTAGGTAAATAATTTCTAAGTTTTGGCTTAGACTTTAAAAGTGTTATTCCGTATAGTCCTGTGAAGTTGTAAAAACCTCGCGGTTAGCAACTTATTAGCCATTTAAAAAAAAAGGGAAATACTATTTATATATTTTATGTAAGTAGAAAGACGAAGAAAGTTGAAAGTAGTAAACAATTCATAGACAGTTGAGTACATATACGTGGATCGGGTTATCTTATAAGTATATAAAAATAAATCTCCATTTCCCTTGGTAATCGCAACACGCCTGAACGGATGGACCAATTTGGCTGATTCTTTTTTGTTCTATTAGTTACTGTCAGGATAAGGTTTTTATTAATACAAAAACCGAGAAAATTGCAAGGAAAATAGGAACATGAATAAAAGTATCTTTACGCCTATATCCTTTAAGAATAGAGGCAGAAGCACCCACGACTAGTCGAAGACACTAAGGCCCACAGTGTGATAGGTGGCAAGCCTATCGCCAACCGAACATCAATGCTTTAAATTTTCTCTTACAAACTGTTTCTTGTTAATGTCTAGCTAGAGGAAGAGCGGCGGGTCGGCTAGTACTTAATGTGGATTGAATTAGAAAATAACTTATATGAAAGTCGTCGTATTTTGTGCTGTGTTATGCGGTGTCACTTGCACCCGTGGTTTAAAATCGCGACACCAAGAACATTCAACACCATTCCTCTTGTGAATCCGGGTCTCTGGTGTAGAACACACCATCTGTCTTTCTGCCAGGCAGCTAATAGACGAGCAAAAGTCAAATAGGTCATCACCAACAAGATCACTGGTGGTAGGGTGCATTGCTCGGTGCTGCAAATCGTCATGGTAGGAACCCAAGACCTTATCTATTCTTACAGTTTCATATTCTACTAATTCGGAGGGTTAGATTGCTGATAGACTTTTGACAAATTGACCTAACACTCCGGCCACAAGACCAACGAAATCTATGGTGTCTAGACCGCGGTTGTCTCTTATCATCAGGACAGACAGTTGCTCGTTTGCTATCTTAAAACATAAAAAATACAACGGTTATCAAAAATGGAATTAAAACAACAGCTTTAATAATATTAATTAACATAAGGTCACACAAAACGTAAGTACTAATCAAACAAACAATAGACGATAAAGTATAATACAAGACAAAAAATGTATAATTCTAAATTCATTTCAAATGAACCCCGAACATTCATGTTATGTAGCTAAGAACCATAGTAGCTAGTAACCATGTAGTAGATCACGCAAGCTATCAAACAAAGAGGCAACAAAACAAAAAATCGCATAGACATTGGTCTATCCGTTCAATAGTTATGATGCCACAGACAGATTTACACAAACGCGCGCGCGCGTACACAAGCATACACAGAGATAAAGAGGGGNNNNGGGGACTTAATTATAACACCCCTAGTTAACCGTCATGAATAAAAAAAATATATGTTATTTATCAATATATGCAGTATCACTGTGAAGCATATCTCTGACGTAAGCCAGCGAAATGACGGATGAGCCTGAAGCCAAGTTGCTGGCGGCGTCGTGATTTCCCAGATAAACAAATATTGGATTACGTATTTTAATATAAATCCGGAGCCGTTGCTAGCAACGCGTATGAGTGACCTCGTAAAAATCTCATAATATCGTAAAATATCTGTATCGGGATATGGATGTGAACTGTCGGTATATTCCAGAAAAATATTTGGGATACTCTCAATACGGGAAATGACGAATGTGCATATAGCACTCTTGTAACATTTTTTCTGATATACTATTTTCCTGATTGAGCGCGCGTCATGAAATGTTTATGGGTCCTCTCTTCCTAGTGTCGTTTGTCCTCAATGCTGAATCACTTTATCCTGAACTACCTTCTGCCACCTTGTTCTATCTTCAACAATTTGGATGTAGGCTGTAATTTTTAGTGTAGAGTTGATTTGATTGCGAAGAAGCCTAGCGTGGGCTTCTTCGTCTGGGTCTTTTCCCATTCACTTTGCCCGTCAGTAGCAGTTTTTCCAAGTTTATTTATTTATTTAAACTTTATTGTACACAAATAAAAATTGTGAGTACAAAAGGCGAACTTAATGCTAAATGCATTCTCTCCCAGTCAACCTTTGGGCTAACAGAGATCAAGTATGTAGGTACCACCAATTATCCAAAACAGAATAATACAAATAAATTTGAATTTTAATATACATATACATAAAATAATCCAGTAATATTAACTACATAGCATATTATATAAATTAAGAATAGAATAATTATAGGTACAATGCATAAACATAAATAATATAAATATTTAATATAATTGCTGTCTACTTTAGACAGCAAACAAAACAAGATTTCTGACCATACATAATTATATATTAATATAAACATATATATAATATAATAAGGTCTGATGAAACAAGCATGCAATAGTACAGCACTAAATGCAATTTTCAAATAGTATTCATACGTTTTCTTTTTGAATAGAATCTTATTACTCACCAGCCTAATCGATACAGGAAGCTTATTCCATAATCTGGACGAATTTAAAAGAAAAGAATTAGATATACAGTTCGAACGATGTAGAGGGATGAAGAGAGTCTGAGATGACGATACAATGACAAGTATGAAGTATGAGTAAGATGACAAGTTGTTTTGTCTAAAAAAAGACGACCGTCTACGCATCGCCTATTTGTGACCAAAATACTCGAAATATCTTTAGCATACATTGAAAAGCCTCATCGGTATTTCTAGTTCAGCCAAAATTGATGCATTGGTCCGGTTGTCTGTTCAGTGGACTTCGGAGATTTTCCGCCAACACCACATCTTGAAATCGGCGATGAGTAGACAGTCGTTTTTTATTAGGGTCCTGTTGTCCCCACCATATAGGAAGATGAAAAAACGAGAGTGGTAACTAGTTTGTTCTTAGTCTCCTTTATGTCCAGATTTTTGGGTTGTTTTTTTTTTTTTAAATTAAGGTTTAATCGGACAGGGAAGTTGTAACTTTGTTACCGTGAAATTGAGCTTGTCCTTAGACTACGTTATAAATAAAAATAATCCCTATTTACCTTGAACAAGCCGTAACTTGACACTGACTTTACTGGTTTCTTTTATCTTTTTTCTGAAATAGTTTGTAAAAACTTATTACGGAATAAAATCTTGGAAAATTATGCGTTGATATGAAATTGGAAAGTTTCAGAAAAAAATATGGTCTGAAAAATGAATACTTATAAACATTTGCATTAGGCAGCAATCCTATCTGTGATCTGTCTAGCATTCCAGTGTAGGACTTGGTTCCCTGAGGTCCTAGGTTCGATCCCCGGGTCGGACAATAAAAAGAATTTGTGTTTTTTTTGTCAATGTTATAATAAAACAACATTGCCCCGCATCAGAGATGCCCGGTTGGCGATAGGCTTGCCGTCTATCATGTTGTGGGACTTGGTGTCTTCCTAGTCGTGGGTGCCCTGGTTGTACCTCTGCCAACCTCTTCTAGGGATATGGGCCTAACTGTTATCTTAATGTTAGTAATTCGCCCAAATCGTGTTACAGAATAACTAAAGTGACATACACGGTTCCAATTTCCAATATTGCATGAATCGAGCTTCAAGAAAGTTCCACGAATATTTCGAAACCAAAATTAGCCAAATCGGTCTAGCCGTACTCAAGTTTTTTGAGACTAACGAACACAAATAATTGATTTTTGTATATAAGATAAATCTGCTCTATCCTATTTCAGATTGTCGGTCATGTGTCCTATGCCTAGATATTTTTCGCAATGAACAGGCATCTGTGGTCTATAAAGTAGCTAAGTAATGTGACTAAAGTATAAACATTTTTAAATGTACAAAGTAAACGAATGACCAAAGTAAAGCCATTAGTCGCCTGAACGCTTCCCGACCCACTTGTCCATCATTGAAATGGCACAAGCTGCTGCCATTCCATAACTCTAAATTAAAAATTTATGTCATTCCCGACTGGTCGAATGGGAGAATAAATACATCGCCTGTTAAAATATTGCTCTGCCGGCGACTTTGGCCGCCTTTTAAATCGATCAACGTGCATCGATGCTATTATTTATTAATTTAAATTCGACTGGCTGTTACCCGCCGTTTTGTTTGCTTGGCAGTTAATATTTACTAGTTATAGCCCATGAATAAGGATTTTCTTATAAACTTTCAACCCCTATTTCATCTCCTTATGGGTAGAATTTCCATAAACGCTTAAATACGTATCTACTTATTTTAATAAGTAGCCCAAAGTTAAGGTTTCATGTTTCTAACTTAAAAAAATGACCGTCTTCCATACAAAATTTCAACCTCTTTTTCACCCCTTAAAAAATCTGAAATTCCGTCCTCAGTGGGTATCTACTCAATAAAACGACCCTACTTAACCAAATTTCATGGCTGTGACTTACGGCCAATATTAATAATCAATCCCAATCCAAAACTTGATGTCCAAGATTGATATTTTGATCCATTTTTATGTTATCGCTTGCCAATAACACATCTGTGGACAGGATAAGTATGGAAATTACGTATAGGATAGACCGTCGGATACGCAGCTATCTAGATTGCTGGAAATCCATCTTGAGAGAAACATTATTAACATTGGCCATTAGCAGTTTTTGCTCGGTGATGATATCTATCGTTGGCGCTTAGTAAAACATCCATATTTTTAATGAAAAAAAAAAAACACTTGTACTGGTTTACGTATCACTTTTATTATTTTATAAACAGCTTACGTTTGTTAATTTTTAAATAGTGTTAGCTAAACAGGCGTCTAAATATTTGTGTTAAGGCGCCGAACCGCTGTCGCTCAGTTGTCGCTGTTAATACAACTATTAACTAATCGGCAAACAGAGACTTCTACATGATCAAGATTGGTTTTAAATTGGGCCTAAGGGCCAGTTTCCGAAACGATTATCAATTTTAATTTGCTACTTATTTTTCCATTACAGCTGTTTTGAAGAGATAAATTGCAAATTTGACCGCCTCGTTGGTTAACACACTTAACTTCACCGACCTGCGATGCTCGTATTTGTTTCCCGACGAGGGCTGGCTTTGTGTGACGAACATTTAGAAGTCTGCATTTCCTGTCTGGTCTAGGTTTCTATTAAATTTAAACGTTACCTAACACCCTTAACACAAGTGTAACTGTTCAGAATTTTTTACTCAATCAAAATTGATTGGCTTTTCAGAAACTGTTTGTAAGAGTTAGACAGATCTAGCTGTAGTGGTGTCTGGTAATACTATTACCAACATATCACCAAGTTTACCTATACACGATAGAACAGTCAAAGCCCAATCCGTACTCGACCATTACAATAGTAACCCTTGCAACAAAATGTAAAGCCCTGTTGATTTTTCTGTGAAACAACAATCTAAAAATACACTACGTAAGTCAAAAACCTTTTTCAATAAAAACATAGAATGTAAATACTGCGAGCCTCGCTACACAGTTCTTCTGAAAATATTTATTTAGGGCCCATCAATGGGAGCATTCTTTTTTTGAAAGAAGCTGCATTTTTTTATTGTCTATATATGTACCTTGTACCTTTTATCAGATGCAGAATTTTTGATATAAACTACGTAAAAATGGTAATGGACTTGTAAAGCTGATGATACTTGTATTAACTCCTTTGCAGAGTAGACCATCCTGTGCCAGGCAGGTCGTAAAACTTACCATTGCTTTAGCTTACCGTTAACCTGTTCCGGTTCGGTACCCGGTAAACGTGCTTTTGCTCGAGGCTTAACATCCCGGCCCAAGGTTGGCAACGCACCATTACCACCTTCGGTGTTTCTAGGCGTGAATTTCTTATCACCAAGAAATCCGACTGCTTATTTGCCTTCCAATATCATAAAAAAAACAACAAAAAACATGAATGAAAAATAATTAAGAGCAGTAAAACTGCAAAAACAGACCCCATCTATTTTATTATATACCACTGCGAGATTTGATAATTATTTTTTTCGAAACATAACAAATGATCACGAAATTTTCACACATCAATTTTATCAACGTCTTACTAGTCGTTTTTGTATGACTCAAAAACCACTAATCGGATCACGATAGTATAATATGGGACCATCTCGAAATCACGACCTATCTTTCTAAAAAGGAACCATGAAAATAGTATAGGCCGAGTAATGAGGTAAAAAACATAAACAAAATATAAAAAAAACGTAGTCGAATGTAGAACCTCCTTCTTTTCGAGTCGGTTAATAATCGGTACAAGTGAGATTTTCCAGCAAAGAAAGTGGCAACTATCCATAAACATTCTACGTAATCAGACTTCGTCGGAACATCAGTATTCTATTCAACAACGTTGTAGTGAATTGTTACTCAATTATCTGACAAAATATTATCGTCACGGAATCAATATTGAAGTTACTTCTTTATCATATTACTAGCTGTCCCGGCGAATTTCGTTCCACCCTTTCTGTTTGTATGAGAAAACTTAACTTTTTGTTTCTAGTTTCCTTGCATTTTTCCTCATATTCTTGTCTTTTAAACCTTCCCTGGATAAAAAATTCAAAAACTATATAGATCCAGCTGCTCTCGAATTTTAGCGAGACTAACGAACAGCAATTGATTTTTATATATAAGGTGTAATTATCTTCAGGCCCATATCCCCGAAGAAGAAGGCAGTGGAAACAGGATACTCACGATTAGCCGTAGGCCTTTAAGACACGTAATGTGACAGGTGGCCAATCTATCGCCAACCAGACACTTATCCAATCCCGGGAAATGTTTTTATTAGAAAACTAGCCGACATAGGAGCTTCGTACCTCTCGCTTGACATTAACAGCTACTAACAGTTTCTGTGGGAAAAAAGTGTTTTTCCCATTTTTTCTACAATTTTCCCGGTTTTTCTCTTTATAAGATTCTTAATACAACAAAACAAAAAAGAATTAGCAACATTGGTCCTTCCGTTTCCAAGTAATTCAATGAAAAATAGAAATGGTGAAGATTCATAAAAAATAATTTAATATTCATAATAGGGATTCATAATCTTCCATTCAGTGTATTTAAGTAGAATACAAATGTTGTTTTTCCTAGTTTTCTCCTAGTCGTAAAAAATCGTCATGGTAGAAAAAAGTACCCTATGTCCGTCTCCTGGTTCTAAGCTATCTCCCCATCAATTTTCAGCCAAATCAGTTCATATGTTCTTGTGTTATAAATAGTGTAACTAACACGACTTTCTTTTCTTTTTTTTATATATAAATAGATGTAAAGCAGTTCTTAAACTACCAAATTTTAACGTGTAGTCTTGATAATTTGGAAATAAATAGGCTATGCGCGCATATGTATGCATACGGACATGTCGAATACACACGATAGGTTTTGCTGTCAGTTTTGTCACAGTCACTGAATTACGTTTGAATGATGGTTAACAAAAATGTACACTTACTTATCGCTTCACTCGCTAGGTTCTTGAGTCAATGACTGATAAAACAGGCGGCAATACATATTGTGTAATAGACCAATGGCCGGGGAAGAGTTCCTGTT
>NJDD01001302.1:0-11010 GCA_002245505.1 Calephelis nemesis | reverse complement strand
AAACCACCCTACCGATTTTGCTGAAATTAGGTATGTAGATAGTTTGCATTTATGAGAAGGACATGGACATATTATTTTTTGGAAATTCAACCCCTAAATGGGTTAAAAGGGGTGGCAAAATATGTATGAGAAAAATATTTTTATTGAACATTTTTGCATGAAACTTTGAATTAATGCTTTTTAGTATAAATGATGAAACACGTATTTCAGGATTTTTCGAAATTCACCCCCATTGAGGATAAACGGGGTATCTAAGTTTGTATGGGAAATTTATTTCTGTTGAAATATTTTGCGTGACACTGAAATAATGCTCTGCAATACAAATTATGAGATACATATCTAAGCGTTTTTTGAAAATCAACCCCTATGAGGGTGAACGGTGGTGGCACAATTTGCGTAGGAAAAATATTTAACAGTATTTTTTACCGTAAGTCCATAACAATCAACCACGTACATCAGTTTATCATTAACGAAAAATACACAAAGAAATTATGATATACATAGTAGCAAAATTGGTTAAAAATCCCTACTTCCCTACTAATAATATAATATATGCGAAAGTAACTCTGTCTGTCTGTTACGCTTTCACGTTTAAACCAGTAAACCTCTTTGCGTAAAGTAAAAAACACCTATAAAAGTAAACTTTTATTTGTTTTTTTTTTTTTGTTGCCCGGACCGGAAATAGAACCCAAGATCTCAAGAAGTAATTCCGAAGATGGACGGTTAGACCTCAGAGACGATACGTATATTTCTAAAATTTCAAAAAAAAATATCTGTTACAGGTTTCCATAACTTGCTATACCTACACTTTAATTTAACAGGATTTGCCGAAGTCCAGATAAAACTGTAAACACAATAACGTATTCCTACTATTTATCTGAGGTGAAATTAGAAAAGAGAAAGTGTATGTTCAGTTTTGACGGCAAATTTGCTGAATTGATTTTAATATTTACAAAAAAAATAGATGAAAGTTTGGATAGCGATATAGGCTACATTTTATCTTAAAATTTTAACGAGCAGTGTTGGAGAGCTAAATATCAAATAAGTAGACTACGCGGGCGAAGCCGCGGGTAACATCTAGTATACAATATAACTGTCCGTAACTTGTGGTGCTCTTTGGGGGAGGCCTACGTCCAGCAGTGGGCGTCCTCCAGCTGATGATGATGATACCATAGGGACAATCGTATAAGAGCGGGAATTTGTTACCGCATCACGAGAAATTTCCCAAAATAATTTTAAACTGATTCGTGGTTTTTACTGTTTGAAAGAAATCTGTTAAAGGTTCTAAACAATAATTGATGTATTATGTTTTATCAAGGTTTGTACCGCCTCTTTGACCTAGCGATTCAGTTGTTGGACTTGACTGCATGAAGTCCCGAGTTCGAATCTCGAGTCAAGCAACAAAAAGAAAATTAGGTTGTTCCAATTTTCTAATGAAAAAAAATGTTGCCCGATATAGGATATATGCCCGGTTGGCGATAGGCTTGCCACCTATTGTGGGACTTAGTATCTTCGGCTAGTCGTGGGTGCACTGAGGCACAAGCCTACATCTTCGGGGTTATGGGCGTGAAGATACTACTACTACTTTTATTTGAAACCGTGTTAATATATTTCAGTTTTGGACGTGGAGACGTTCGAACGTTTGCTGGGTCCCTGCATGGAGATTATGAAGCGAAATATTGACGACTACGAGGAGCAGCTCGTGAAGCTGTTCGGTGACAAGAGCAACCTCACCGACGTGCGATGAACGCCACCCGCCGCCCGCCGCCGCCCCTCCCTACACCGTAATCTTAAATTATTTATTATCGCTTTAGTTATACCCTAACTCCATTAGTTTTATCACATCCTAATATATTTATTCTCATTGGCTTTCATTGTAGATTTTTTTTGTCAATTACGTCTTTTTTTAGGCTGAGGACACAAAATATTTTTTTATTAGTGTTATTGGGGGCGTATTTGAAAACAAAAATAAAAAATTGTAAAATGGCAATACGAAAGGCGAGCTTATTACTAATAAGAGATATTTCGATAGAAACAAAAAGAAATGTCAAATGTGAAAGTAAAAGAGTGTATTGGAAAACTCAGTGTTACAAAAAAAAGGAAATTTGTATATATTATTTTATTAAACATCAATACAATTTTATGTTAATTTTTTTGCAAGTTGTTGCAATTACTATAATTATGAAAAAAATCTGATATCCACGAATGAAAAAAATATCAGAATACGAATAAAACTACAAGGAGATTAAAATTTTAATATTGTATTAATTAATAAATTAAAAGTTGTATATTCAACAATTCCGAAGTTCAATCTTATAGTAAATACTAATACTAATATAATTGGCATTGTTTTCTAAATGGATTTTTTTTTATTTTAATTTACTAGACACCTTGTTACTTATATTTTGAGTCCGCAGCCATTTAAAAAACGTGTAGAAATAAAACAGTGTATTATCATTTATACCAAAGGACATTTTAATTTTATTTTATTGTAACCTTGATTAGATTTTAATAACACACTGTTTTATAGTGTGTATACAGCTTAAATTTAGTAGAATTTGAATTTATGTTTTAATATTGGGAATTATTAGCCATGAATTAAAATCAATCCGTCTTATAAGTAACAATCCTTTTGAGAAATAATTGAATATATATCATCTACAAATTTTAGAATAATACGACATCGTACAATCAAAATAACGAAAACGACGTCGTAGCCGAATTGAATCACAAAGAAAAATTGCTCTTTTTATGGCTTCTAAATCGTAGAGCTAATTTGAATAATAGTCGTTACTTAGTCGTTTTTTTCTTCTTTTATTGGTACTTGCTAGTTTTAATATTCAAATAATATTTGTTGTTAAGGACAAATATCAAACTTCGGCAATTTGTACAAAAAAAGCAATAAATTTTAACAAAACTGCATTTTTCCCCGTTTTCTTTTTATTGAAAAAACTAATATTATTAAAGAAACCATCAACATCTTATTTTATATATATTTTACATTCGCACACGTTCGTTTGAACCTCTTGATTGTACTAAGGGTGTGTTTCTTAAAAGATTCAAATTAGGACCAACACTCAAACCCTACATTCAAGAAACATGTGATTTTGCTTGCGGACGTTTTTTGTACGAAACGTAGCTTCTTGTAGGCTTGTCGGTAAGATACTTAGCAACTCACTCTTCGCAGGCAAGTAACCCAAAAAACACATTACATAACTCCTCGTTACTTCTACTACGGATGGTTGTACTTATGACGGATTGATTGAATGTACGGTTACTAATCAAATGTTAGATTTTATTTGTTTCTGATTTGTATTAAAAAAAAGTATTTAAATATTTATGTTTTTAACTGCAGTTAGTTAAATTTTGAACGCTTATTGTTTTTAAATTAAAGCTTTGGTTAGATTAAATTATATTTTACTATGAACTAAACTTTGTATAAACTTAAATACCATTTATCTTGGTGTTTTTATTATTATAACGGTGTGATTCTTTTTCACACAAACGAAATTATTTAAGACCGGATGAACATATTAATTATGAGATTAATTATTATACATCATACTTCTTTCGAAATTTATTTTCTGCTATTAGAAAATCCGTCTATGGATGCTTCGTGTAAAATAAAAAAAAAAATACATAAATGTTATGTTAAAAACTTTGAGACACTTCTTTTCTTATGAATTGGAATAAACTCTTGTTCGGTGTTTAATGCAGAAGAAAAAATAATTATTATTTTTAAACAAGTACCATTGTTTCTTAAATAAGTTATTATGGCCGTTTGTGTATTAGATATATTGTACTTTTATTTTGTAATTATTAATTTCAATCTAACCAAGCAATGATTAATATTGTGGTTTACTTCAAGGTTCAAAAGTGCCATGTTTAATTCAATCTCCAACAGATTACGCTTAGGAAGGGGATCAAATACTTGGCGCCCTTTAATATTGCATTAACACATATTCCTATAATACTTTGATAATATTTTTGTGCAATAATATTTGTGGATTTTATTTTGTGGATATTGATAATGCAGTATTGATTAGTCTATATTTTTTAATGTAATTGTTAGTCTTTTTTAAAATGTGATTATTGTTAAATATTATTGATGTGAAGGTGATTTACGAATTTCAGCTGGAAATATTTCTGAAATTGACATTTTCCGAGACTCATAGTTCTTAATATTTTTAAATCGATTGAAGATGTTTAGCAGAAAAATACTATTTTGAGTTAAACAAAAGTGAATGCAATTTTATTGGGCGCTGAAGATATCTTAATCTAGAATATTCTCCTCAATATTTTGTATTTATTAGGACGTTTTTCACTGAAAAATGAATATTAGATTCAACTTTTTACGTTGAATACGCTATCCTTTGTCGGTGATCAGATTAAATCTTTTCACTGGCTATAAATTTATTTATTTATAATAATATGTATATTGAGAATGTTTTGCAATAGGAGGAAATGCCAAATTGAGCGGTAAGCTGTAATATTTACTAGTGAATAACCCAGTGCCATCTGGCGTTTGTGGTGAATTATTAGTGGAATTTAACATTTCAATATTATGGGTCTTATTTATAAATTGGTATCTAGACTAGAATCCAGTTATGATAGAGTTAAAATTGATGTAAATTTCTGAAAATTGTAACCATTTCTGCAAAATTTACATTGATTTGTTTTATTTTTTCGTTAACCGTCCGCGTTAAGAACGTAGGGATATCATCAACCTAGCAAAGGCGGCGACCAATTAAATTTTCATTTTTTGATTGATCGAGAGCGTTCATACGCTGATGACGTCACTGTTTTCTGAACGCGAAAGTACTAAAGTTGTTTTATTTATGGGACTATGTGACTACATGTAATTTTGTTAAGGAAATGGGTTTCGTTCATATAATTTACGTTGTAGAGTTCCTATTTGTTTTTTTTTTCGCTTAACAATCTTACAGATCTGAGGTGTTGTAGTACTTTGAACACCAACTTTTTTCTAAAGGCGATTTAAACATGTATGTTTAAATTATTTTTTATCGTGTTTAAAAATCGTTTTAGGCTCGACTCACGTAAGGTCACCTGGTATTGTTTGTGAATTTGTGACTGCCACGAAACAAAATCATTAGTGGCAACAACCAAAGTAGGTGACGATTGCATACAACCGTAGCGCTTAAGGGCTGTATTTAAAGTAGCTATTAGTTTTCGTCATTTCTTATTGTAATTTATAATATATGTAGACTAGGGAATTTTATGGAATATAGTCAAATCCTAAAGGGTGTCTTTTCGCCATGTACAAATTGTTCCGTTGCCATATGTTTATTTATAAAAAAAAAATATTAAATACAAATTTTATTTTCACTACCACTTATCAAATTGTTGTGTATCCTAATGTTTATACTTGACGTTTTCTGCTATACAAATGTATTTTCAATATGCTGTCTCCTTGTAACTAAAATGCTTTGATAGAACACAATATTATGGTACCAACATAAACGCGATTATTGTCCATAGACATAATAGATATTTTTTGATGTAAAACAGATGTAAGATAAAGACAGTATGGGGTCTATACAAAATTACTCGTTGTCCGCTGCTTTGTTTGCATCTTACCACAGACAAACTATACTACTTGACTGATCAAATTAAAAAGTAATATTTCTGCGAATGCTGGTTTTCTTTTATCTCTATGCTAAATTTCATTAAAATCGATTCATATATTTAACCTTTAAAATGTAACTGACAGAGCTTGGCCGTTGCCTCGTTGATAGAGGAGTAAAAGTCCAAAGATCATCCCCGAGTCTTGGGTCGGGCTGTTTATTTAAGTCATCTTGGTATCTACTTAAATATGTCTGTATTAGTATTTTTGACAACACCCATAATGCAAGCATATAATTTCTTTAGTTTGGGGTTAGATTCAATTTGTGTAACAAATATGTTGTTTTTTTTTTTCGGTATTGTTATTAGACAAAATCGCGTTTTTGTTTGTATTTATTTGTTTATTAATAGTCGCTTTTTAGTTATATGACTATTGGACAGCATTATGTATTAACCCTATACATTCCCCAGCTGAAGATGTATTTTGTTAAAAATAAAAGTCAGAGTTTATTTTTAAAATGTTTATTTTTGTTGCTGTAGTATTATTCTCATTCCAAGTGCCTATAACTTACTGCAATCATTAACTGCTCTTTTCTTAACTGTTTTTTGACTCACTCGTACTGCCTTTTACTAAATGTGGATTTGTAGTGTCGTGTGTGGGGTGTGTGTTTGTGCGTCATAATGTTAAAATTTTTGTGTAATTTTTTTGGCATTTTTTGCGAAGATACGAACAGTATTTTGTTTTTTTATATATGAAGCACAAATTGTTTTTACTGATGTTTTATTTATTTTTAATTTTTTCCATGTGTCTGACACGACTTATGAGATCATAATTACTAAGACACGTTATTGCATTACCGACGTCCAATATATATATGTACAGTGTGGTATATTAAATTACTTATAATTTTTTAGTTCTTGATAATAGACAAGGGCGCTATTATAGTATATTTTATTATTCATTTGATAAGTTATTGCTACCTGAACTTATATATTCATAGATGCGTATGGCAACATTATACTCACTTATGTTACGGTTGAATGTGTAAAATGTAGCTGGAATCGCAAAATTCGCATCTAAAAACTCTACTAATTATCGACGAAAACAAATTACTGGATGTTGTGACACCCTCAAATATCGTTCATTTGCCCTAAAATTCGAGACATCATCGCCTAGCAACACATTGACCAATTAAATTGCAAGATTTCTGTTTTTTGCAATTAGTTGAGAGTGTTGCTTAATTTATGACGTCAAGTTTTTTTAACCCGAGAAAGTATATAGCAAAAAGGAGATAGCTACATTAAAGTATGAAAAAGAGTGCGAAAAATAAATCTGGCCAGTAAATTACTTCGGAGTTGGAAGCCTTGTTTATTATCAAGATAATTTGTATATCATATATTTATACAGGTGGTGTGCATCCCGCGTTCACTACTGTCTGTCTGTGTGTCCCCAGTGTAAACCCGTAGCAGTTAATATCGTGCAATAATTGTCATTGTTGTTTCCATTGTCATGTTGAATTTTGTCAGTGTCAACAATATATATAGATTTTATTAAAATAGCGTAAGGCATATATTTCTCTTTATACTGATGTCTTATTAGGACTTTTAAGCGTCGTCGCTAAAACGCTCGTGTGTACCGAGCAGGCAAACGCTCGCGCGTCGTATGAAAAAGCTCGACGCACACGAGCGATCGCCTGCTCCGTGAATACGCGTGTTTTGGCGGAGGCCTTAACTACAACATGTAAGAGGCTCTCAAGCCATTAAATGTAAATTAGATAATATCAACCAGGATGTAAACTCACAATACATAATATACTATGTGTACCTAAGCACAAACGTTTGGTCAAATTCTGTTGTCTTCCAAAGGGACGCACAGAAATAGCGACGCTCTGAACCACTTCCGCAGAGCTATCGATATGTAACGGGGTTTCTTAAACATTTTTAAAATGTGATTTGCTTCGGAATTTTAAAAATTTCATGTATTTTCATTAAAACAAAAATCCTTAGAAAGTTAGCTGGAGATGTTAGTGTATGTGTTACTCATGTTCGGGTAACAAAAATTGTGCCTAACGAGTCGCGCTTCAAAATGTCTTCAGTAAAAGCATCCTCTAACATCAACAAGTAGCTGCACCAACAGAGGTCCAGCCTTGACTGTGAATATTGAATTATTTTATTTTTTAACGTTACTACACTTTTTCTTTTGTAAGAACCTTCTTTATAAATAACACGAAAAAGAAAGAATTGGCGAAATTGGCTCATTCGTTCAACGCGTATTGCGATTACCTAGGGAAATAACATTTTATTTTTGTTATTAATGATTAGTATTATTCTTTAATATTTTAATATTTAACATGAGTATGAACATTAACCTCCATGCGTTTTATTAATGAACATAGATTAAAGCACTCCAAGGTTTAAGTTGAAATTATAACCTGCATAAGTTTAAACATAGAGTAATATACGCCAAGGTTTAAAGTTATAGTCTTTATTACACTGTAATATACTAGTACTAGTCTGCACCTCTGTCTACCTCTTCTGGATGGGCTGGCTTCTTCTAGATACGGACGTGAGGATACATATATTATAACGATAAATTAGATTTTGGTGTACTTTAATCTATATTTACACAGTAATACTGACTATAATGTCAACTTAAACCTTGGAGTACTGTAGTCGGTGGTTATTAATAAGATGGCATGGGTTTAAGAAACCCTGCGTTATTTAATATGGAATCATGATACGCTTGTAGCGTAATTTTTTATAAATTACTAGTCATTGATGTCTAATGTAGATTTGTAACTGACAGCACATGAGGTCGAACATTTCATATCTACACATTCATATTAGGTGTAAGTTTTCAAATTCCATAACTGTTTTGTGTGAGTAAGTGCATATCAAAGTGCGGGCCAGCCGCTTCCTACTTCTTACTAATGCACATAAACGATGTACATGTTGGTAGACGGTTCAGACCTAGTGCCGCTTAACCACGAGCTTACCCTGTACATTATGAGAAATTATGTATCGTCAAATGTTAGAAAACTGAATTATATTTGTTTGTAGTTCTAAATGGTTGTTTTATTTCCTGTATCCTTGGATTTATCCTAGTTTCTGTTAAGACGGGTTGTAAGTTTTACCAACGCTGGCCAATGTTGAAAATAGAAATACAGAAAATTTTTATTAGTGAACTAATTCAACACACATGATAAAAAAAACTACCCAACTAGCAAAATTTAATCTTACAGATGTCCTAAGACATACTTACAAACCGCCGTAAGTGTCGATTTGGGCGCATATTATAAGAGAATTGTTACTTATAGTTATCTCACAACGCTCTTATTGGGAGTAACTTAACACTTACAATGAACTTGTTGTTGCCGTTGTAATACCAAAATAACTTACAAAGGTCTTATAATGGTTTTGATTAAAGGAAATGAGACTTAGAGCGATCTTTCACGTGTCCTTTTAGAAGCAATTAGACTTGCAGCGCTCTTGTGGCTACTTCTTTAGGTATCATATCACTCTGAATTTGCCCTTGTATTGCTTTCTGGAATTCCATTATCAGAGTATTTATCGGTCTAAAGAAGACTGAAACAACAAGCGCTACTGTTATAAAAAAAGACGAAGTCATAACATTTATTATTTATACTATTATTGATATTTACAGGTTTCCGTAAAGATTTATCATTTACTAGATACGAGTTATTATGTTTTTATAAACTAAAGCAACTTGCGAATTACATTTCTTAGAATTATTTCTAAAATGAATTGTTTTATTTTCTCGGGCAAACTTTTTAATGTAATTAGTAAATTCGTATCAACATTATTTTTTTGCAAAAATTAAAAAAGGACGCCATTACAAGATTAATAGGATCACCTAGTATCTTTTAAGATAAGCTAAAGAGTATAATCTTTTATATCGCACTCCCTCTGTTAACTATAAGCACTTTGGTCCTATTGATGACTTGAATAAGGTAATAGTAAGACTACATGTAAGCCATTTAATAAATTTAGGGTTCCTTTACTTCTTTTTAAAAACCTTAGCATACAAATTGTATCTTGTGGTAGGTATAGTTTGGTGAGGTGAGGAGAGCTAAATTCCTAAGTAAACCTATATACATGTTCACGTGTAGTTTTGTTTATTTAATATATAGCTTAGTAATATTATGTGAGTTTTGAAGTATTTTTTTTTGTTACACCTGGACAAAGATACTCGTAAGACTCAACTCAAGGAGCGGGTTTGACTTGCACCCGCAGCGATCTTGGAACTGCAGTTATGTTTCAAAACTCACGAGAACGGTAATTTGTGCGGTCACAGAGCCGTCGCTGTTGAAATCATCGCTGAAAAACTGGTACGATCCTACGGGACGGCTGTCGCGGGAACCGTAAACAATCGCGGGCGCTGCGGGTGTAAAACGCATCGTAAAATGTGCTCTTAATTTTTGGGTACAATTCTACATTCTATAGAAGCCCCGCGCCCGAAAGCGCTGCGGGCGTGGGTAAAACCGTTCCGTGAGCTCTTAGACTATAGCGGCCGCGTAACTCCGCGCGGGAAATACTACTCCCTACCCAAGGTGGAGACATGAAATTGTGTACTTTCTGCGGGAGGTAATAAAAAAAGAAAGCCTCTGATCTGATTAAATATTTAACAGATACCTATTTGTGATATGAGACGTTCTTTATTTAACCGCGCTTGGTATATTAAGCCCATGTTCAAAGCAACGTAAAAAATATTGCACGCCTAATTTTTCTGGTGCCGAAAGTGCCACGAATTCGCAACTTAGGACTACTGTCCTTCCAGTGAAATTGAATTACGTGAATAAAAAATTAACATTCACAAAATTATATTATTTTTCGTAATCCGTTTTATCTGTTTCAAAACGTTCATCGTTATCCGCTTTAAAACTAGAATGTGACAGTTAAGGTTGATTATCAGAAATACTTTTTTTTTGTTTCTGTACGGAACCGTCAAATAATTTACGGGCTAAATCATCATTTTCTGGAATACTAGTGTCACTTTAATGTAGTAGCTATGGTTTCTTTATTGAGTCTGTTAATTTGTTTTTAACTTTTTGCCTTTACGCTTCACATGTCTTTTTTTTTCACTACGCAAATTCCATGTTATTTATTGCAAATATTTTGCCACTATTACTTAACAGTAAATCTATCTGTAAGGCTGGAAACAGTGCTCGACCGACGGTCAGCGCTGACCGTCGGTCGGCGTAGCTGTATCTATGCAAGTCAAAGAATGCGCACATTGCTACGCTGACAGTACGCGCGACATTTGGTAAGCGCGTACGGTCGGTCGAGCCGTCGGCCCGGCCCGTCAGTCGCGCGTACATCGGTCGGCCGACGAGCTATGAGATTGTATGAAAGCGTTCAGTGCTTCGCTGAGGCAGCAACCGACCGTACGCGCGTATGTACACTCAA
>NJDD01001301.1:11162-22287 GCA_002245505.1 Calephelis nemesis | reverse complement strand
ATTTGTTTCAAACAAATGCTGAAGTATTAAGAATTACACACTTCAGAAATAGTAAAAAACTACATGTGCCTAATCAAAAACTTAATATTTATAAAAATAATGTATGTTGCATGTCCATTCGTATATATAACCAAACTCCTGATAGTCTGAAATCACTTCCGGTAAAAAGATTTCGAAAGAAGGTATTTGATTTGCTATTAGAGAAGACACATTATAGTGTAAAAGATTTTCTTGCTGACAAACATAAATAAATAAAATGTATATATATATATTTTTTTAAATAAATTTAAACCTAATTTCAGTAACAAAACCATGGTTGCCGGGGAGTTTGTTTCGCCGTTTCTTCTCCCGACTGGCTAGGGTTGGAAACGGTGGTAGTGTACGGTAGATAGGATTAAAAATTAATCTACCTTTAAACTCATGTATAATAAATTATGAAACTTATGTTCGTAAATAAATAAAATGTTTATTAAAAATGTAAATAAGTGCTGCGATTTAAATGTACGTTTTTTATAGAAATGTGTAACTTCATAAATTAACTAAATATTTGCACACCACAATTTGGTAGAATATGTTGTATTCTTAAATATCTTTATAACAACTTTCAGCACACATATTCCGCAAATAAATAATAATTTTCAAGACACGTGCTAGGGTGCGCCTGATTTTAACACTATCTTACGTGTAAGTGTAAGCTTTTTTCCATACATGCATATGACTTACCTAAAGCCCTAAATACGTGGCGTAAAAATATACTTGGCGTAAATTAATTACGATCCGCGATGTATAAAATTTATATTTTAATATCAATTATATTTTTGACGTTATATTACAAAAATCATATCTGAAATGGATTATCATTTTAGCCTTAATTCCCTTATATTAAAATTAGGCCAGTCGTTTGAAAGTAACCCTGTACATAAGTTCCTATAAGGTCACTAAATTTCAAAAAAATATACATTTAAAAAGAGATTGATTTCTAATAATCAATATAATATTATGTTAACGTTTTCAGACAGACCTTTGTTGTGTGTGTGTGTGTGTGTGTGTGGTTTTCTCACACTATCTTACGCTTGAGTGTATGCTTTTTTCCATACACGCATTTTTACCTAAGGCCCTAAATACATGACGTAAAAACATACATAATTTATTTAATTACGATGCGCGATGTATAAAATTTATATTTTTATTTTAATTATATTTTTTAAAGTTATATTATAAAAATATAAAACGACTAAGTGCGAGTTGGAAATATTCGGAGAGTTGCGTATATACTATTAAATAATTGATGCGGATTGATAATAAAATAAATCCGGAATCGTCATTAAAATATCATCTTGTATATATAAATTCTCGTGTCACAATGCTCGTTCCCATAATCCTTTGAAAAAGCTTGACCGATTCTCATGAAATTTTGTGAGCATATTGAGCACCTCTAATTTTTATACTAAAATCACATTAAAATAAGTAGCAGAACTACGTCTGCCAGGTCAGCTAGTATACTATAATTAGTGATAAGTCTAACCTGCTATGCTACGGGATACGTCAGATTGTTCCAGGACTGTCCCTAATCTGAAGCTATTCTATTTCTCTAAAAAAACCGTTCCGTAATCATGTTGGCTTAACCATGAACGAACTGACCTCGAAAACGTACCTGTATGGTACCTATAAGTGCTATAGACCTGTATCAGTCGTCAGATTTTATACCTGGGATATAATAATTGAGTGATCTGCAACTAATTGCGTAGCAAACATGTAAATAAAATGAAAGAAACATGCAGTCAAAATGTCAACATCGTTTTGGAGTCTGTTAAATATTTATTTATTTATTCATTTATATTTATTTGTTTCACTAGGCATTCATTTTCATTATTTATGACTTAACCACAGTCACAGAAGCAAAAAAACTTTTAAGAGAAAAACTGATGGAAAAACCATAATTTACCTTATCGTTTCGCTTTAAGGAACCCTAATAATTGTAGAAACAATTAAACATTTCCATATTCACGGGTCGATGCATGTGTTTAGTGTGGTACCTCGTATTATAATAAATTAATAATAAAATACATCTGATTTCAAAATCTTCAAGGTTCCGAGGTTTCCTAAGCTACCGCATCGTGTATAAAAAGAAGGACAACATTTAAACGAAAATATAATCTGTCGTTTTTTATTTACAGACTCAACAATAATTACTCTGGTTTGTTTTTTAACTTGTTTCTCCTTTTAAAGATGTTTAACTCAACAACTGTATAGATATTAGGATTAAAAGTAGCCTATGTCCTAGCTAGCAATCTAGCCTGCTATCTCTACGCACACAAAAAAAAGTTAAAATTTAAAAAAACCACGACACTAGAACTTATTTTCCCTTTAAAAAAATGCAAGTTATGTCTATCTAGCCTTCTACCTCTACCCACACATAATAAAAAATAAATTAAAAATTTAAAAAACCTCCAACACAAGAACTTATTCTCCTTTAAAAAAAATGAGACATTCGGTTGATCTTCCTATTATCACCCCCCACAACTTTTAAACGACTCAACCGATTTTCATCAAACATGTCTAAGAACACTCGCACATAAGTTACCATTGATACAAAAAAGAATGAAATTGAAATCACACTTTTCATACAAACACGCCAGTTTCGAAGCGATTTGATTGTGGAATGTCATTGTAGGTCTCACCACCGGGTATCTACGTCCATTGACATTCGCATTGTATATCTGTTTTGTCAATCTTTCATCTTTTATTCTTTCCCTTTGACCGTTTGACCTTTTCTCCGCGTTGGTCCGGGCTCCATTGCAGAATAGACCATCTGCCTTCCTGCTAGGTAGCTCGTAAAAGGCGAGCATATGCTTACCGTCACTAACACCGTGACATCTGACTAGGTGGTAGAGTTTCGCAGCGACTCATCCGGATTGTTACCACCGCCTTAGCTATTCCTGTCGCCATGACGTCAGTGCTTGCTGTTGACGTGCTCTGATTCGGAGGATAAGGTAGCCTATAAACTTACTTTTGCTCGAGGCCTAACATCCCGGCCTCAGGTTGGCAACGCACCATTACCACCTTTGGTGTCTAGGCGGCGTTAATTTCTTACCATCAGAAAATCCGTCTGTTTGTTTGTCTTCCAATATATTTAAAAAAAACCAGTGGGCGTGCCCTTTCTCATTTAAAACCAACAGTTTTATTCAATCCCATTTTTTCTCGGATCTCACTGTTACAAAATATGCGCCACACACCACAGATTTTTTGAAGCTCTTATTTCGACTGCATTTATATCATATTCTCATGCTTTTACTAACATACCCAACTCGCTTCAGTACAACAGCGACGGGATAAGCTTTTTTATTAATTTTATATAATATAAATAAATGAAATTTATAATGCTATAGGACGGCAATTTCAAGGAGAACAATTATTTACCGTTAGCAAGAAATATGTATATATTTCTGCCCTCTGGGCGGAAAGTGACATGTTTCCCCAACTGTCAAAATTACCACGTTCTGACTCCGTCAAGCAGAAACCTAGCACACTACACACCTCGGGCAGTAAAAATGAAAGCCTCAGATCATATGTTTGTTTACTATTGTTAATTGTTACTTAAGATTTCTACTCAGACTTCTTTTTTATTTTCCCTGTCCTCTGGATTTAACATAATGTACGGACACCAAAGGTTTTAGTATTGTTTCATCAACCAAACATTATATATCTTAAGCCGCTTGTAGACTTTTTAGGATCCTGTTGCCAGTGGGATAAAAATCTAATGGTTTTTATTCACATATAATACATATCTTCAATTTAGTATCTTCACGCCCATGTCCCCGCGGTAGGCAGAGGCACAATCAGGGCACCCGCGACCAGCCGAAGACACAATCCCACTATGTGATAGGTGGTCAGCCTATCACCAATCAGACACATATCCAATCCCGGGCAATGTTATTTTAGTAGGAAATTGACAATATACATTTTCTATTTTTTTTTGTTGACCTGTGGATCGAAACCGGGACCTCAAGAAGTCCAGTCCGACGCCGGACCGCTATATTTCGCCAATCTTTCTCCACATGCATTACTCTTCTCATACAAACACGACCGGAGACTATTGTCACCACCCTCGGATAAAAGCCGAGTCAATTAAAGGTGGAATATTAATCTAAGTAGATCTCTCCAGGCACCATTGTATGCCTTATATATTGGTTGAATATTCGACTCGTACACTCAGTATGACATGGTAATTACCACAAAGCTGACTACATTTCATCCTACATATATTTCGATATAGGTATCCCTGTTGTACATAATCGCGTTTCTTTAACGTCAGTGCTTTTTATATCATGTTCCGGGTTAAGAACCTTGTCTCATACCAATATAAGAGCCTGTTTGTTCCCTATCTTGTAACATACAACATAGTGCAAAAAGAGACGAAGCTATGCAATCAGCTGTTATCTTGCTCAAACATAAATATTTCGTGGTTGTCTTCTTATCACTATCCCACTCTCTATCACAACATATGATTATAAGCTGATAAGTGAAAGGTGCTGTTTTGTTTGAAAATTAAGTTTTTTTAAATGCGTTTTAGAATGAAAGCTTTGCGTAGAAAGTTGAAAAAAAAACAAATCTAAGCTTCGCGTGTGACAACTGACAGCTCATTTGGGTTCCCGCGCTACAAATGTCATTAAAGCCCGGTTCCTATAATAAACGAAACGTAATCTGTAACTTTAACAATTCGTAGTTTGCCTAAAAGCTAGCTAGCTAAATTTTTAAATCTCAAACAAGTGTTTTGAATGACCTACTCTCTAAGTTGAAACACTACAACGACGAGCATTGACGTTATGCTAAGGAGCTAAGGATATAGTTATAATCCGCGACATATAATTTTTGTATGTGACATTACATTTGCATGCCTAACTGTAAGTTTAGATTGTACCCGTATAGTGAAAGTTTTACTGATTTATTTGCATATTCATACAATGATTATAGTTCAAAATTTTAAAATTATATGTCTAATTTTAATCTAGTGCTGAAAATGAGTGCTGTTATTAAAAAAAGAAATTTTTAATAAAAATAAAACTTATGCGTAGATGAATTTAATTGTTAGAGAAATTTTATGACATATTTTTATCATCTAGTACAAGTTCTGTAAAAACTACCGCTCGTTGGCGGTTCCTGTCTGTCATAAAATACGTACGGTGTAGTTCTACCAGGATCGTTAGGTCTGGCACTTGATACCTTAGCGTGAAAGTATATATGTAATCTTCGCTCGTGACAGATAAGAATTAATTCTTGTCTAGAATCTATTCTTGTTATCGTCGGCACTTGGTGGAATTCCATTGTGGTTGTAAGTTACGACCAAACATTAAGTTAGATACTGAACGTTAAATTCAAACAGATTTTTTATCTTTCGTTATAACTACATACATAGTATAAAACAAAGTCGTTTCCTCTGTCCCTATGTCTGTTTGCTTAAATCTTTAAAACTGCAAATTTTGATGCGGTTTTTTTAGTAGATAAGGTGATTGAAGAGGTAGGTTTATATATTTCATAACCATGCGAAATCGGTGCGGGCAGCTAGTTAGTTATAAAGCTCTGATGATGCTGTTAAAAGTGGAACTGGTTAGCTAGAACGTAACATAAATTATTAGATAAAGTGTGTAGTTGAATGGTACAAGCGTTTACATTAAAAAAATGTGTAATTTTTGTCTGACCACCAGTGGCAAGATTTATAAAGAATAAGCACTAGTGGGAGTTTTTAATCTAATACCAGATGTTGAATATAAAATATAATGATCTTGCCCTGGCAGTCCTATTTGCGTTAAATGCAAAGACCTATATAGTATGTACTACTATTTAAATTATGCGCTTCGGCTTTACACTTTTTGTTTTTTTACACTTTATACTTTCATTTTTAAATTGTCTAAGCTAATCTAAATTTAAGCGTAATTATTAGTTATGTAATAATTACTCTATATAGATATCTTTCAAATACATTCGGATTTCCGAAGCTTGACGAATATAGCCGAAGAGCATAATTTAAATAGTATTACTGTACATTCATACAAACCACTTTATAACGCTCAAATTTTGCTTTTATTCTGCTTATATATCTTTGCTGTATGTGTATTTGTGAAAAACATCATCATTTGTGTCAAAGAAATGCTGAAGTATTAGGAATTACACATTTCAAAAATGGCGAAAAACTGCATGTGCCTCATCAAAGACTTAATATTTATAAAAGTGATGTATATTGCATGTCCATCGTATATACATATAACCAAGCTCCTGATAAAATCTTAAATCCCCACCAATTAAATATTTCGAAAGTAGGTATTTGATTTGCTATAATAGAAAACATGTTATAATAACGATTTTCTTGTAGATAAGCATAAATAAATAAAATGTCTTTCATAATTATATAAATTATTTAATTAAGGAAGTGGTTGCTAGGGAGTTGTTTTTGTCGTTTCTTATCCTGGCTGGCTTGGGGTGGAAACGGTGGTAGTGAACGGTAGATGGGATTAAAGTTATTCTATTTTTAATAAATTATGAACCTTAATAAAATATGTTTTAAAAATTAAAATTTAAATAAATATTTAATTTCTGTATGCTTAAAAATATCTTTGTAACAACATTATATATTTTATTTTATATTATATTATATATTATATTAACACATATATTCTGCAAATAAATGTTTTTATGTTAAAGTTGTATGTAATAATAATATTTATAAGATTGTTTAAGGTGCAGATTTATAATTACATATTTACATGATACAATCAGGATTTTAACACGTTTTATATTTAAAATGAAACTAAAAATAGCTTCTCATGTTTTACAAATGGTTGGTTTTGTTATGTCAGTCCATTAAAACTCGGGTATGTTACAACTATGAAGCTATAGAATAAGAATACTTCAGGAGGCTACATTCCTAATGAAGAACTGATATGATTTCCAAATATTGTTAACTCTCTCTAACGTAACGGCCTCTCTCTATTTCATTTTGTCTTTTTTGACTTCACGAGACTCTGAAAGAGAGGTCAGTACATTAGAAAGAGTCAGCAATATTTAGAAATGACATTTCTTCTTTGTTAGGATTGTACCCTCCAGTAGTAGTCAATGGGTTCATGGTTACAACTATCTCTAAACTGATAGACCAGTTTAAAGTTTAAAGACATTTGTTTTTTTTGTTAATTTTAGCTGTGAATATCAGAATAGCTATTAATAGCGGAGTGATACTAAAAATCGTGCCAAGCCCGGATTTTCATTAAAATATTGGGGTCTGTAGGATGTCTTGACTTCCGTGAAAGCACTTTGGACTCCCAATAAAAACATGTGCTGTGAAGGATAGCGCACACCTTGGACGGGGCAGGGCGTTGTCAGGGTCGGGGCGCATCGCATTGCAAAGCACACTCAGACCAGACGGACCGCACCACAGAGGCGGATTATTGTTACTCATAACCAAAGACTAGCGTAAAACAAGAGCGGCTACTTTATTTAAAAATCGTCTTGTACGGAAAGTTGCGTCACTGGTAGTTGTCGTGCAAAACTTTAACGTTAAAATGTCGTGAGCCCTCTATTCACATTATTAATATCGTTTATACTGTCCTCTTTATGTAGCTCGCACAAACTTTTTAGAGATACTATGTATCAGACGGACATCTGGCGTACATCAGAGTAAAGCTTCAGCGGCCCAGTGTCATTTTAAAGCTATAAAGGTGTATGACGTTTTACTTTTGTTTTTCAAGATAAGCCGTATTTTTCATTTGATACAGTCTTGTTTTTGTTCTGCGTTGCTCTATACGAATTATTGTCCTGCGATGCATGCGATGCCCGTCGAAGTGTGCGCTAGCCTTGAAAAAGTTTTGTTAAGTGTTTTTCGATCTCGACACCATACCCTTCAGTGAGTGCACCGTGCGATAGCAAAATTTTATTTCAAAATTATTTAACGTTTTTATTGTTAATTTTATGCATAATTTATGTATATTTATAATTTATGCACAAGACAATTGCAAAGGACCAACGTCAATTTCCACGATTTTTCTAAGATTTCAACTAACTTAATCCCGAAACGAAAGTCTCTATAAAAGTATATTCTACGCTGACGAGGTCGCGGAAAAAAAACCAATTCTTAATACAATGATAACAACATAGTATGAGTGGGATAAGACAATATAAGGTGAAAAAGAATGTGATTAAAGATTATAATTATAAATTGATAAAATGTAATAATGTAGGTAATGTAATAAAATAGGTAATCATCATGATTTGCAATACACATAATTACACATCTAATACATAATAATCTCGTGTCACGGTGTTTGTTGTAGGATGTCTTCGAAACTGTTCTACCTTTTTTTATGAGTTTTGCCGAAGAGATGTCCGTTGTATCCTAGTTGAATGATCTAGTAAATTAAAAGCTACATAATACACAACTAAGCAAAACTCAGTCAAAACTAGATGGTGCAGTGCGGTACAGTAGTTCCCACGGATTGGTACCATGGTATGAATAGGTAAGGACCTATTCGTGCCGTTCAGTGATCGATAGAGCTCGAGAGCCGATAGACTTGCAGGTGTCCTCTTAGGTAACGGCCACATGGTAGTGTTTCGTAGTAAAGGACTACTCGTAGTCGTCCGGAGAGCTGCCTTTTTTACTGTCTTTTAACGTAACAAAAATCAATAGACATACAACTGTCTTTGTTTTATTTGTTACTTACAAAACTTACTAGCAAACTTTGTACCACCAGACAATGACAATTAATAACACTGTAAAAGAAATGTTATTTAGTTATTCCAATTTTCCACGTTTTATAGTTTTATTTAAATAGAAACCGTCCTTATATCTTAACAAACGTATTTATAAAAAAATACCGTAATGTTATTTAGTTTTGAGCTTAGCAACAAATTTGGCGAATCATTTTTATTTACACATATTAACATTACAAAACCAACCGTACGCCACACTTGAGGAGCTATTTTTAAAATTGTTTTAAATACGAAACGTATCTATCTTTACTGTTTTTATTATTTTATCATATTAATATGTCCAAATCCGCACCAAATCTACTTTCGTACTCCCAATTTTATTTTATTGAAAAAAGAAGAAAGTAATAATGATATCTTTGACTTTGCTAGGGCATTTGTCAATATTTATCTACCACTTTCATTATGCATATAAAAAGGACGAAATGGGTAAGAGAGCAACATAATTGACTCTTTTTTAATATTGCCTAATCTATAGACAACAGAGAAGTTGATAAATAAAATCTATCGATCCTTACCCATATCTGATGGCGTACCGCAAGGTAGTGTGTTCTGTCCAACACTCTTATTAATATTCATGAATGACTTATGCAACCTTAATTTATTAAATGACAATGCACTTTCAATTTTAATAGTTGATAACTGGAAAGTAGCTTATCATGCTGCGTATGCACACTTCAATTGTTTCTTCCGGCCTATCAAGGATGCCCTTACATAAAATGTAAAAAAAAAGTACATTCCATTCTCCTTTGAAAAGTTTATTGTTCTGATTTGCTCGAAAAGCTAAGAATATAAGTTTAATACATCCCGTTGTTTGGCTTCTGAAATTAAATATATTTGTGAAATTGCTGTTAATACTCTTAAATAAGTATCAATAAATACATTAATCTGTTTACAACTGAGAATCGCAAATTGAAGAACCTATGTAATGTTGATGACTACATAAATATTAAAGTAATTTTTCTTATTTTACTGCCCTCAGGATGGACAGTAACAGGATTATATTCACTCCCCAGTTTTCGTGCAAGACTTACAATACTTTTCCTGCTTAACCAAATCCTGCTGAAAACCCGCTTACCTGAAAGAACACATTATATAAAACCGTAATCACGAATGAATAAATGAATCAATCGCCAATCAATAAAACTGATATATAAAACACACACAATACTTGTACAATCATATTTACACACCCACTTCATGCAGATTACGAGTGTGTAATGTGTATGAAGTCGGTGGATGACCAAGTGAAATCTAAATCTTGAATTATAAAAGGTCTTGTCATTATCGCCTCTGTAGTCTAGCTGTTCAGTTGTTGGACTTGACTGTATGAGGTCCCGGGTTCGAATCCCGGGTCGGGCAACTAAAAGAAAATTGGGTTATTTCCAATTTTCTTATTAAAAAAAATGTTGCTCGGGATAGGATATGTGCCCGGTTGGCGATAGGCTTGCCACCTTTCACATTGTGGGACGTAGTATCTTGCTAGTCGTGGGTGCCATGGTTGTGCCTCTACCTACCTCTTCGGGGAAATGGGCGTGAAGATACTTGTCATTAAAATGTTAAAAATTTTCACACATCCAATTAGATTCCAATTTTTCGTCGTGTAGTCTTTATTATTCATTGGTTGTATTTTCACATTTAGGTATGGTTTTTGATTTGGTGATATCCATACAGTCCATCCATAAAGTCTGTACGTCTGTTTATCTCTCTGTTTGTTAACGAGTATTATGGCTAAACTGCTTAACCGATTTTAACGAAATTTGATGTTCATATTCCTAACTGAAGATCCGGTCTGTCTGTTTAAGAGCACTTAGGAACCGATTTTGATAAAATTTGACGTGCATGTAACTAATGATCTGAGTTCAATAATAGTTTTTTTTAAAATACCCCAAAAGACTTAAACACAGGATGAAAGTGATTCCGGAATTCCGATCCGGTGGTGTGAAATAAAGATGATTTATTAATTTTATTATAGTGTGTATGAAAATCAAAACTATTCTACGCGTAATCTATACATAGTATAAAGCAAAGTCGCTTTCCGCGTCTGTCTGTATGTATGTATGCTTATATCTTTAAAACTACGCAACGGATTTTGATGCGGTTTTTTTAAATAGGTAGAGTGATTCAAGAGGAAGGTTTTTAAGTATAACAACATGCTTCGTATATTAGAGAACCACTGATAATTTCAAGATATCTAATGCGAAGTCGTAAATAAACACATTTTTTTGCGCTTGCATTGCAAACGCTGGCTGAACTCTATGCAATAGATCAAAATAATGTATTAAGTATTGTTTACCTTATAAAGGTCTACAAAAAAGTTCGCGATGGTATATGTTTATCTCTTAGGGATAACCTACAATAACCAATTTTT
>NJDD01001300.1:702670-731050 GCA_002245505.1 Calephelis nemesis | reverse complement strand
TCCCCGGGTACCTACATCCATCCAGATTCGCATTGTATATCTGCTTTGTCAATCTTTCATCTGTCATTCTTTCCACATGACCGAACCAGCGGAGCATGCTCTTTCGCATTTTAATACCACCAACAATCTTTCAATCCCACTCTTTCTCGGATCGCACTGTTACGAATGCGGTCAGTCATTTATACTACTTTCATGATCTTTCTGACATACCCCACTCTCGCTTCCATACAATAACGTTGGGATAAGCACAGAATTATGCAAAGCGAGTCTAGCTTTTTGACTCAAAACCTCGCTTTGGAATAATTATTTAGTTAATGATTAAGTAATAATTATATCATTATTTATTTATTAATTATTTATTTTATTTTGGAATTTTTGTATTTAGTAATATGTTTTTACTTTTAAAATTATTATTTTTCTCGCTCAACTTTGAATAATCATAAAACAGGTGAAACCCGATATATTTTAAAATAAGTTCGCACATTGTTCTTGTTGAACTTTACTTTATCAACTAAGCGTGTTGTTTTGATAAAAAAAATATAGAATAGAACAAGAGTTTTTAATAAAATCAGAAACACTTATGTTCAAATATATAATTTTATAAGTGCGTAATAAAATATGCATTCATTTAATCATTCATTGCTTCCTTCTATCTACTCGTATTATTATATGTAATAAGTTAGCTCCGGGCTCCACTGCAAAATAGACTATCTGCCTTCCTGCCAGGCAGCTCGTAGAAGTCTAATATAGGCTTACTATCACTAACACCGTGACATCTGGCTAGCTTCGCAGCGACTGACCCAGATTGGTACCAACGCCTTAACGGTAATAATGTCAGCGTTGGCCATACACGTGTTCCAGTAGCAGAATAAGGTGGTCGATAAACTTATTTTTGTTCGAGGCCTAACATCACGGCCACGACAAATCATTCAGTCATTCCTTCATTCACTCGCTTATTGTTTCATTCATACAAAAGTCGTTCATTGTATACGCTGTTTTGTTGAAATACCCACGGGAAGCGTACATAATATTAAATTCCTATCAAAAGCTAACAAAGCGCAATATTGACAAAGCTCCCTTTGTATGCGCTAGTCCAGGCTTTAAGTACTTTATAAAGTAGCTGTTAGTAATTTATTAATATTAACTGGTGAACTATTCCTTTCGTTATGTTACATGTAAAGATATAACCGACCGTTTGTTAACCGTTTTGTTAAACGAGGGGTCAGCATACACGCATAAGGCCACTGACCAACTGTTCAATTACCGACGTGGCAAGCATTTATGCGAACAACATGTCTTTATTTCGGGTTATGGGTGCTTATCATACTGGTATCTAATCAAGTATGTCCAAGCATAAATACCGTTAAATGATATCTACCTATAACAATAAGCAAACAATGTGTTTGCTTATTTTAGGGTTAAAAATTCAGGAAAAAAGAATTTTCAACGTTGGCAAAATATAAACACATGCTCATTTTTCGTACACTTTTTCTTCGTTTGTTATAAAAAAAATAACATTAACAATATATAATTGGATTGATTTGAGTGATGTATAATTTATGTTAAGTAGGGGCATGTACTAACAAATTTTATTGTTTTTGCTGTAATTCTGGACTAAATTAGGTTATGGAGACAGGGTTCACTATTAACATATAAACATGTAATAACTATTCCTCTTGATAAAGTCGTAAAAAAGTCCATAATTCGTATTACTTTTTGCTGTATAATGTTTTTTTTAAGAAAAGAGGGTTGTTAATTCTAACCCTGCATCGGGGCAAGTATTTACTATTCTGGGGCATATAGTTAACGGAAATATATTGTTTAATGTTAAGCATTATAACAATCTTATACAGTAAGTAAATTAAAATAAAGTTGCAATCAAGCATGTTATTTATTGAAAGAATTAGTAATACAATCTCTTTTTCAATCTTCATATGTTTTCAATGTCCCTTTATACTTACAGGTTATTTTATATGGGTTAATACTAGATAAGGTTATTTTTTTATCAAAATTAATACTCCTTTAATTGCTCTGCTCAAACTAGTCGCCTCCGGGCTTCAATTCGACAGGTCGGGATTTTTTTTTTTCATGAAAGCCGTAGACCAATCATGTCTAGCCAATGTATTTTTGTGCCAGTTTTTCAATCCCAAGATGAGTTGTAGCTTCATATGCTAGTTTTTTACTTAATCTGGGAGGGGACCAAAATATACACTGGAGCACTTAATAGGATAATCTAACATTTTGGTCTCTTGTACTGGCGCAAAAATTATTCTGGGTCTCTTGTATTCTACATTTGTTGAATTCCTATTTTTATATTGTTTACATATTTATGCAGCGAGACAAAACAAATGTGAAACTCTTCTGCAACTTTGCGGTATTTAATGCCATGATCCAATATTTGTTTCGCTGCAAGTTCAAATACATCTGATGATTTAGAACTCCGCAACGTTTTTCTCTTGTAATTTCTCATTCTAAAATAAAGACATAAATTTTGTGAAACACCTTTCTAATTATATATTTTTACATGTTAAAACTTACCCCTGGCATTTTGTTAATACTTGCCCCGAGCGTAACATTTTTAAACAAAATATTGCTTCTTTAAAACGACAAAAGATAATTATGTAGAACAAACGTGATATTTAAGCTAGATAAATTATCATCAATTCACTAAAATCTGTATGAGTTACATGTATTATATCAACTAAAAATCAGAAAAGTTTACGCGTAAAAAAGAACGTTTACCTATTGAAATTTGGGGGTCGTACACTTAATGCACCTGGGTTAATTCACCTAGGTGAATTAAACACACTTTTTGTAAACTTTAAACACCTGGGTGCATTAAATATACGGGGTCGTACACTTAATGCACCTTGGTTAATTCGCCTAGGTGAACTAAATACACTTTACGTAAACTTTAAACACCTGGGTGCATTAAATATACAGCGTCGTACACTTAATGCACCTGGGAGCAGATGATGCTCTACTTTTGCGCTTTACACCATCTGAGTTGCAAACACTGGTCATAGTTATAAAAGGCAGTTAGTAGTATTTCAAATAGACATAGCCAGAACTGATGTGAGAGATCTCGATGATGTAATGCTGGTACAAGTCAATAAAATTGCATGTCTTGGTAGTGCATTTAGCATGGATGGAAGATACACCGCAGATGTAAATAGAGGAGTGAAAGGAAGATTTGAAATCGAAGTTTTGAGTCTGATTATTAGCCTTGTTTTGCATAATTCTGTGCTTATCTGATTGATTTAGTTGCAAAAAGCATGAAAGCAAGACAAATGCCACCAAAATGAGAGCGCTACGGAAAATATATGGTGTTACGTTTGCTAACCACATTCGCAACAGTGAGATCCATAAAATCGTGGGATTGAAATAAAGTGGTGTTATGAAACAGAGAAAAGTCATGGGTCTGTTGTGGAAAGAATGTCAGATAAAAGATTGAGAAAACAGATCAAATCACTCGGGCTTTAAATGGAGGTAGCTTTTGCTTTGCAAGATCGTTACATTTGGTACTCTATACTCTCTTTCTACCCTGTAAGAACTTGCCTTAAAGGTATATGTGTCTTAGTACTTGAATCTGGTGACTACGACGGAGTTTCACCCATAAATATTCCTTCGTTATCTTTTACAAATTTTATTTTTCCTCGATGCTTTTGAGCACGTTTCGTCCGTTGGTTTCTTAATTATTTTTGGAATCTTGGTGTAACATCGTTCAGCCTCAACAATGAAGCTGGTAACTTTTTCTTTGTATTTTACTTTGCGTCTCTGACTTTCCGTCTTCTCTCTTCTTATTAAGATTCAATTAATCGAAACCTCTTTTATCTAACCAACTTCGTTGTTTTTTACGTTTTTCATTCTGTTTTTTATAATTTTACTTCTTTTTTTTCCACATTAAAGTAAACTATTTATAACAAATAAAAGTCTTTAGGTAATATGTAGGTGTTTAATAAAAAGTAAGCGCAAAAAGATATAAAACGACACTTTTATCGACGAAGTGACGGTGACTTTTGTCGTTGAAACTTTTAAGCAACATAAATAAACTTTATTGACTACGATCAAGCCACAGTTAACATAACTGTGGCTTGATCGTAGTCAATATCGTAAATGTGTGACATCCCATTTTTTTAACTATTAGAAATTATACTGTAACTTTGACACGTCTTGTATTATCGTAGCATATATAATGACGTCTTTCCTCGTTCGTTCTTGTTTAATTATATCGTGAATTTTTATTTTTATAAATAAATGAACTATAAAAGTGACTAATATAACAGTCGACAGGACGTGACGGGTCAGGTATTGTCGATTGCACAGATTGTTGTCTGTTTCTTATGTTTGTATTTGACTGTTTTGTCACGGTAATAAAATTATAATAAGTAGTTTTATAGGTATCGTAATACTTGAAGCAAGTGGCTTGGCTTTTATTTGCCTAATTTGCTTGGAAGTTGGCATAAAGGTGATATGATAACCTATAGGTTCGTTTACATATTACTGAAAATAAGTTGGACCATTATATTTCAAGGATGAGGGTCTTTAATCTCTAAACTTCGAAACCTGCACATAATTACGCGGCTGTCAAGTATACCGTATCAAATAAAAGTATAAATAAATAATAAATAAATAATGAATTAATCTAACGACAAAACGGAAAACTAAGAGATACAGTGCTTCCATTATAGAGTTACTTTACTCTTTGTATAGTGCCATCATCCTACCTTTTCAGTAGTCAAAATCGTAACTTAACTGCAATTTGCACTTGACTTTCCGTAGTTTTGTTATTACACTAGTAACAACTGTGTTTACTGGACAGTAAGGTTGGTCGTATTCAGAGCCAGATTAACCCTGTATGGGCCTGTAGGCAATACAATTTTCGGCCCCCTTTTCTTAACCTACTTTGACTGACTAAATTATGGAATGTATTTTTGTGCCGCATACCTAAATACAATTCTCAATATAGGCATGGATGACATCATAAAGGCGGGCTCAAACATATGCAGCCCACATGTACCTACAGTACGTGTGCCTTTGATTCCGCCATGAGTCTAGGTGTTTTCTATGTATACATAAAAAATTAAACGCGACTCAACTATTTTCTATTTATAATATATTTTAACCAAACGCAAGAAACAAAAGAGAAAGTGAAGTAGTTTCAGTAACTTCTGTGAAATTTAAATATGGACTTTTCTAACTTTTTTAGATAGATTTTACGACTTCTTCAATATGGACCTTTTCCCATACACTATTTTCAATCGCTATTATTGACAATGAATTTAAGCGATGTTGAGACATTGTTGCTCGAAGAGAATTTTTTAATAATTTCAATTTTAAAAAATTACGGTTTCCTGTCGTATTTGTTGTGTACTGCAATGATACTGATGTTTCAGTATGTATTTAGTATTACATACGTTAAAAACAGAATAGTATTGTTGATTATCATTTTCGATCCATAAATTTTTTTTGGCGGACTGCAATGGGTCCCTGTCGATCCTGGGCCCCTAGGCAGTTGCCTACTTAGCCTTAAGGCTAATCCGGCACTGGTCGTACTACACTGTATTTGTATTTAACAACCACTTTCTTACTTTCAATATTTATTACAGAGACTACTACTTCACAAGTGCGCAGTGGGTGTCTCTCACAGAAGTTTGTGTGGTCTGGTTGACAAGAGTACAGAACCTGTCTGTAGTATCTGTCTGCAAAAGCCCTATGTGGTATTGTCAAGAGGTAATTTTAGCAAAGTATCAATGATGTAGTTTATATGTATTTCTTGTTTCCAAAAAATTTCTAAGTTACAAAAACTTTTTAATAGTTTGAAATATCAAAACAAATTATTATAAACACATAAAAGCTACCGTCTCGTTGGTCGAGTGGCTAACGTACACGCCTAACTACAATAACGGACCGTGAGGCTCGCGTTCGATTTCCGTCGGGGACAGGCATTTGTGTGATGAACATTTAGATGTCTGTATTTCCGGGTCTGAGTGTTTATTAAATTTATTCCGGTATCTATATCAGTATTTCTATGTATTAGAATCGTTGACTTACACTTATAACACAAGCATATAATTTGCTTACTCTGGGGTGAGATTCAATTTGTGTAACTTGTTATTTCCAAGATCTTCCTAAGTTTCAAAACCCTTTTAATAGTCTGAAATATCAAAACAAATATTTAATTACGATAAAAAAACTTACCAGCATTTCCATAATCTAAAAAAATGCTTATGATTTCGGTACAAGTTTAATATTTAGTGTTTAATTTACGATATTAACAATATTAAAATAATAAACATAACTAATATTTCACAAATTGAATCCAACCTCAAAGAAAGCAAATTATATGCTTGTGATAACGGTTTTGGTAAACGATAATATTAAGTTATTCATCTAGTTCAAAATAGTAGCCATATTGTATTGAGTATTAATAATTTCTACATCTCCATATACAGGTGTACAGAATATTTTCCGGCACAGATAGTTGGGTAGAGTCTGCTCCTGCACCCCTATGGTCTGCTGGTGGAGGTGCCTTAGTAACGTTAGCTCCAATTAGAGACGGGCCGGCTGGCTTGTTTAGGCATATTGTGCGAACGGAACATAACTCCCATGGGCCGAGAACGTTGCCTTTAACTCATGGCAGCTTCGATGTAGTCAAATTATTGGCTTGGGACCACGCAAATCAACACATGTAAGTTTATGTTGTTCTGGTATATGTACTTGTTTATATTAATCCCTACAGTTTATTAAAAAAATTTGCTCAATTTCTACACATTTAAAGACTGTCTGTCATAATCCGTTTCTTGACTTATTTTAATATCATCATGCTTGTTATAACAGGGCTACTTTCAAAGGACCGGCCAAATTTTAATAGAAAAAAGTTAGGCTGAAATAACAATGCATTTTAAATATTACTGTCGAATTGTAATATTAACTGTTATATATTTTTATAAAAAAAGTGTCTTCACGCTCATATCCCTGAAGAGATAGGCAGAGGCACAACCAGGGCACACACGACTAGCCGAACACACTAAGTCCCACAATGTGATAGGTGGCAAGCCTATCTAAGGATATTATGTGCCAACCGGGCACATAGGGCACACACGACTAGCCGAAGACACTAAGTCCCACAATGTGATAGGTGGCAAGCCTATCGCCAACCGGGCACATAATATCCAATCCCGAGCAACACTTTTTTTAATTAGAAAATTGGGAAAACGAAATTTTCTTTTTATTGCCCGACCTAGGAATCGGACCCGGGACTTCATGCAGTCAAGTCTAACATCTGAACCACTAGACCACAGAGGAGATTTATATTTTTATATACATAAATGTTCATTTGAAATATTCCCCTTTAATACTTCACTTGCTGTCACGCCCTAGTACGAGTCATAGCGACACTATAGGCTGCGTATACGATGGTGGTAAGCGGGCAACAGTTGAATGCATTGTTTACGTTGTAACCATACATTTTGTATTTTGCTCGGATAAAATAAAATAATACATTATTTTTAATTACGTCAGAGATCGATTCCTAACCCTCTCTCAAAATTTGGCTCGTATTTTATATGTAACCCTCTATAGTTACTACTATAGTGTATTGCAAAATGTTAGCCTTGCTGCAGAGCACATTTTTGTGTCATTCAGCTGTGACTTGTGAACTTGGAATCTACACATGGAAAATGTAATTTTTCGTGTTTCACGAGTTGTATTCAGTTTCGTACTTTCAATGATATGATGAACATTCTGGCAAAAAAATTACCTTACGCTTAACCAACTTGAACCGAACTGTATAAACTAATTCCGTCTTATTAATAAAAAAGGAGTAAAAGTACTCCAAGTTTCAATCTGGTATTATGGCCTCTGTTGCAATGTAATGCGGTCTGTAATATCAACTGAATTTTAATGCTTCTTCCATGTTTATTAATAAGACGGAGTGATTAGTGGGCGCATCATTTTAGCTTAGACAAGGCCTCAGCTTAGACCTAGGCTTTACTTTTAAATGTTATACATATCTCTACCATATCATGATTTTTTATATCACCTCTGTGGTCGAGCGGTCCGGGTGTTGGACTTGATTGCATGAGGTTTCGGGTCGGCCAACAAAAAGAAAGTTGAATTTTTCCAATTTTCTAATAAAAAAATGTTGGTCGGGATTGGAAACGTGCCCGATTGGCGATAGGCTTGCCACCTATCACATTATGCGACTTAGTATCTTCGGCTAGTTGTGGGTGCCCTGGTTGTGCCTCTGCCTACCCCTTCAGGGATATGGGCGTGAAGATACTGTGTATTACAAAATCATGCTTTCCATTTTTATTTGTCAAGTACTTAACTAACCAACTTCAATTCCCTCTAGATATTACTTAGGTATACCAGAAGGGAAACCCGGACAGCAGCATCTTTATAGAGTATCAGCGGAAGCGCCGAGACCGGGAACTCCGCAGAAGTTGCCATACTGTGTCACGTGTAACTCGCAGGTTTGTTGTTAAGTATATAACACTTGATGTAGTCTGTAGAGTATAGGTAAGTGGAAGAATCAAAGACTATTAGGAAACCTAATGGCAATTAGTGGAAGATTAGAGTAAGAGCAAGCATTAGATATAGCTTTGCACTAACGCACATGATGTAAGAAAAGCACCGAGGAGGTCAGGTTCATTACCGAATTTTTGATTAAAAAATAATTTTACTTTTACATAATAAGTATTTTTATAAATACAATAACAATAACTATAAATAAACTCTTCTATAGTTGCAGTTAACCACTTTATTTTCCTCACGGCACTTATTACATTTCAAGCCAGAATATAAAGTATGATCAGAGATTAGTAAATATAATTATATATATTGTCTTGTCTTTGGTATGATCGATGATTGGATCCGAAAATTTTTAGCGTGTTGGTCCGAGCTCCTTTGCAGAATAGACCATCTGCCGTCCTGCCAGGTAGCTCATAAAAAGCAAGTATAAGGAAAAAGAAGAGGAGGAAATCAGTCTGCTTGTTTTCCTTCCAATTTCATAAAAAAATATATTACATTTTCTCTCGACTAACAGTAGTTTAACACCCTCTATTGTTTGTCAAGATTGATATTTTGCTTGCAGCCATCACCTTCAATAAACTTAGAGTACTACGGTAATTTAGCATCTTCTGGTGACAGTACTTGGGACAACGACTGGGATGAGGAACTGCCCACATCCGCTTCGCCTAGCAAAAAGAAGAAGAAGAAGCATCCAGGTACTTTGTTTTATTACCACCTTAAGACATAAGAACTTGCGATAGGTATGCACAATCTAGTTCATGTAAGATTCTACTGATTTATTGATGGTTACTTAAATAGTATAAGTAGAGGATTCGGTCGATTTTTCTAATCCCGGGATTTCGGGATTACCTACAGTTAATCCCGGGATCCCGGAATAGTCCCGGGATCGTATTGGTGAAATGTACTTTATGAAAAATGGTAAGAAAAAGACAGTCAAAAATGTTGCTAAAATTTTCGAAATTATCTTTTAAAAAACAAAACAAAATTAAAAGGCTAAAATGACAATGCATTATAAATGTTACTGTCAAATTGTAATATTTACATGTATATATCTTTGTATATATAATTCTTGTGTTCGTGTGTATGTCTCTAAACTCCTCCTAGACGACTGGACCGATTTTGATGAAATTTTTAGTGTGTGTTCAAGGGGATTCGAGAATGGTTTAGATTCACAAATTGGTCTCCTGGAATATGTTTTTTTAGTTATTTTTTTTATAATAAGTAGTTGTTGATTTTGGAATGTTTCACATTGGGTCCGACAGACTGCGCTACTATCGAACCATTAATGTTAAGCGATACGAAGTTTGCTGGGTCAGCTAGTTTGCTATAAAAATATATTTGACATCAGCCGCTTCGCTTGTACAATACGTTGCTGTAGGTGTCGTAGCAGTAGAGCACTTTCATGTATTCTTAATTAATCTAAAATGTATTAATTGACTATAACATAGTTTGCAAAAATTTTAAAAATGGTTTGCTGATAGTCTCAAATTACATTTGTGAAATCTCTTTATAAGTTGTGGTGAAACTGACAACAAATGTATGATATTTTTTTCTTGTTAGACGGTAAAACTCACAAGCATTTGTTAGATACGCACGAATTGGAAATATGTGGAGGAAGCCTATATCCATCAACAAACTAGAAACGACTGAAATTATTTTGATGTGTTTTACTTAGAATTAATAAGCCAAGAGACTTTATCAAAATAATCTTTTCGCAGAAAGGGTAGCTCAAAACCTTCCATGTCTGTTCCACGACGCCCACTTCAGCCCGTCAGCGACGTACTTTGTGCTTGAGTGTCTGGGCCCCAGTGTACCAACCTCCAGTCTTCACAAAATAGCACTTCCTGAGCCGAGATTATTGATGCATCTCGAGAACAACACAGGGGTCAAGGTAATAATTATACTCGGCCGTCATGTTTGTTCTGCTATGCACACTCCCTCCCATCAGTGGCGTATTTTGTGCTAGAGTGTTTGCGATATCCAGTCGCAATATTTTTTAGAATAAAGTCTAGTTGTGCTTATGTAGTCCCGGTATGTTATATTATCATTACACTGTTATAAGCTAGACACACACACAGCTAGACATTTTTCACTTACTACCATTGTATTTTATATTTTCCCTTCTCGTGTTTAAAAATGTAATAAATAATCCTATTAATATTATAAATGCGAAATTTTATATGTTTGTTTGTTAATTTATTACTCCTTATTTTTTTCTTTCCAGATAAGTGATTATCCTACTAATATTATATAAATGCAAAAGTCTGTGAGTATGGATGTTTGTTACTCTTTCACGCTCGAACGGCTGAACGGATTTGTCTGAAATTTGGAACACAGATAGATTATGACCTGGTTTAACATCTAAGACACTTGTGATCCCAATGGCACAACGGGTTCCTGTAAAATATGGACGAAACCGCAGGCAACAGCTAGTATGCATATATTTCTATCACGACAAAAACCCTTAAAAAACAACAACTGATGTGCTTAGCTAAACTTGAACATTTCGCAGTAGAGTTTTTGTTCTTTGAAAATTATACTTATTCATTAATGTTATATATTTTTTGAACAGGATAGACTATCGGAAATAGCACTTCCTACTCCTCGAACATTCTCAGTTCAGTTATCGAGCGGCTACGCAGCGAGAGTTAGGCTCCTCCTGCCACCAGGCCTCAGAGAAGATGAAGTCACAAAATATCCTCTTGTCCTGAAAGTGTATGTATATACATTATTCCGTCATCGTTTATGTTGTTGGCCTAAATTAAAAAATCAGGGTAGGAATTTGCCATGATTTTTTCACAATAACATTTACTATAGACGTTCGAGAAAAATCTTTGTCGGGCAATTAACGGTAAAACAATTAAAATTATTATTATTATTATAATGTTAACCGACATTTGTGCACGGTTTAATTAACTTCAGCATCGAATTTTAATTAGTATGAATAGAACAAAGTGACAAAAGGAGATATTAATCACTAAGTAATCTCTCTAACTTTAGTGTATGACTATTCAGGACTGAACAAAAGACCGAGGAGAGCTTTCTTAAGATTGTTTCCATTTCCAACTGTCTAATATTTCTAGTTAAGTTATGTAATCCTATTCAATACCTTTATCAGGTTAAAATTTTAGTACTACGGTATGGTAGTTTTCTACTATCTATATTCTTTCTTAAACGTAAAAACGTCATGCATTTTTGAAGGGAAACCTTTTTCATGCATTTTTGAAGTTTTGAAACTTGTTACAAAAGGACAAAAGGACACTTAAAATATGATCTATTTGTGTAAAAAGAAAGTCCTGTTAGTTACACTATTTATAACAAAAGAACCGCTTAACCGATTTGGTTAAAAACTGATAGTGAGGTAGCTTAAAACTAAGGGACGGACAGAGGATACTTTTTATCCCGTTCAGTTGTAAGGAAACTAGGAAAATCAACATTATATTTTCTCCCATAAAAATGAACGGGTGGAACGAAGTTCGCAGGAACAGTTAGTCTATATAAGTCAAGTTAGTTACAGTATTTATGACTCAAGATCTTAGAGCCAGGAGAATGATATAGTACATTTTCTCTAGTTTAACAGCGAGAAAACTATAAAATTCAACATTTCACTTTTTCCCAAACAAACTGAACGGGTGGAACGTAGTTCGCCATAGCAGCTAGTTTAAAATAAATAGATGACCAACCTATGCTACGTTTTCTATAAAACGATGTTTTCTTAAAAATAAACATATCTAGACTTATGGGGCGTCCATAAATTACGTGAGGTGTTTTTTTTACATTTTTTGAAGCTGTTACGCTTAAGATTAAATCTTAAGCATGTTCAGTTTGGATGAAATAGACCAAAATAGTATAATTTTTTGTGATTGAAGCAAAAAAATTGCGTGATATTTGCTGAGACCCCCCCACTCTCCAACGTAAGATTAGATGAGATTTCAATCGACCCCTTTCCCCCCTTAAACATCTCACGTAATTTGTGGACGCCTCCTTATTGGCCCCAAAACCCCCTGCATACTGAATAACATGAAAATTGTTTGAGCAACTACGACTGCTTGTTTAAAGGTATTAGATAAACCTGATCACGATAGGTAATTCATCTGAGGTCTTAGAATTGACCAAGACCATTCCTTGTTACATGAAATATAAAAGGATCTCAAGCTGATGATTATCTTATATTTTATAGCCTCATAATTCCTAAAGTAGAAACTTTCAGCATTAAAAAAATGGTAACGTTCAGCTACTGCGGCTATTCGGCTTCGGCTACTACGGGACGGAATTATTGAATCTCCCGCTATATATTTTCAGCAGCTAAAACAATGTTTTTATGATACCAGGCATGGAGCACCAGGAACTCAACTAGTGACAGAGCAATGGTCTTTGGACTGGGGCTCACTAGCAGCAGGTGCCGGGGCAGTTCTGGCTACGGTAGATGCTAGAGGAGCGGGCGGCAGGGGTTTGGCCGCACATCATACTCTGCATCGACGGCTTGGTACTGTGGAGTTAGCAGATCAGCTGGAGGTTGCTGAGTAAGTTATTTATAATAACAATTACAGTAGATCTTAAAATTAAACAACGGTTGAATTAACAAGTTAATGTTAAGAACTAGGTTAACATGAACGCCAGAAGCTCCTATTAACGGAGCAACAGTCTTTACATTGGGCAGTAACTGGCAACAAGAACAAGTGCAGTTCTGGCCATAACGAATTATAGGGACGTGGAGACAGAAGTGCATAATATTGCTTGTTACAAATCATAGTCTTCGACTGACTGCTAAGCACCACATGTTGAGACGGTCCTGGCTACCATCATAAGTCCCAGGATTGCTTAAAAGATTAAGGTGAGAGCGTGAAAGTAATCAGACGCAGAGCATGTTCTTTCATCTGATATAAGTCAAGTATAAGTCATCATTAAAGACACGATTTGTAAAAAAATAGAAAAACAGTTATTCTAGGAACAATACTAGAGACAAAGTAATAATAGCACAATACCAGCAATATAAGAGTAATACTAGTGCAGACACAACGGGTAATAATTCAGGTCTAAGAGGAACCCGGTATTTGATTATGTACTATGTAGATCGCCTCTGTGGTCTAGCGGTACGGCGTCGGGCGTGATTTCTTGAAGTCTCAGGTTCAATTATCGTGTCAGGCAACAAAATAAATAGAAAATTTATATTTTCGATTTTGTAATAAAAGTAACGTTGACCGGAATTGGATATGTGCGATTGGCGATAGGCTTGCCAAAGTACCTTCACGCCCATATCCCCGAAGAGGTAGGCAGAGGCACAACCAGGGTACCCACGATTAGCTGAAGATACTAAGTCCCTCAATGTGATAGGTGGCAAGCCTATCGCCAACCGGGCACATATCCTATCCCGAGCAACATTTTTTTTTATTATTAGAAAATTGGAAAAATCCAATTTTTCTTTCGTTGCCCGACCCGGGATTCGAACCGCTAGACCACAAAGGCGATTTAGTAAAAAAATTATTTGCTTGCCACCTATCACATTGTGGGACTTTGTGTCTTTGGCTAGTCGTGCGTGACCTGGTTGTGCCTCTGCCTTCACCTTCGGGTATATAGGCGTAAAGACACTTTACTTTTCAAATGTACTTAATTTTTGTAATAGATTAGAGTAAAGGAAGGATAAGCGACCAACAATTCTCACACACGATCTTTTTCTCGAGGGCTTCACCTCCGTCAGAAAATTATCCCTCGTATTACAGGTATAACACGTGTGTGTGTGTCTGTCTTTTGTTCGAAAGCTGATATACCTAATTGAGATAGTTCTAAGCTACTATCTTTGATCGGGGGTTATTGAACATTTTTAACTTTAGCGTTATTGAGCGATAACTTGGGCTTTTTAAGGCCCCATACTCAGTCAGCCAGAAGAGCCAATCACCGCGTTCCCTCGTTCCATGATCACTATGAAATATTGCGCTCTAAAGTAAACGTTTTAGGCGACAAATCACTATTTTTGACACTATAAAACTATTTTGAAAAAAAGTATAAAAACTGAAACACTTATATTTTAGGTATAGTACTTATCTATGTTTATGTTAAATCTGGTGTCGATATTTTCACAATTGAAGTAGACGGGTTTTGCTTTCAAAAAAGGGTTAACTTTTTGATTTTTTTCCATCGAGCAAAGTGAAATGAATCGTGTTTTGGAAACACTAGTCTTATAAAGCATATTCATGTTAATCTTGTGTATTTTTGTCACCAAGATCAATGATTGCTTTGTATGAAAAAAACAGTAAACTGCTGACGTATTTTAGCGTATATGGCTCCTTAAGGGTAGTCCTTTATGTTATCTTTTTCATAATAGATATCTTCGTGAATCATTGCATTTCATTGACGCACGGCGCGTGGCGGTGTGGGGCCGCGCCCACGGCGGGTTCCTGGCGGCGCTGGCGCTGGCGAGTCCCGCACACGTCTTCCAGTGTGGACTCGCTGTCTCGCCCATCGTGAGGTGGCGGTACTATGGTGAGACTGGGCCTTATAAATATTATCAACCGACGAAAAAAGGAGGAGGTTCTAAATTCGACCCGTACGTTTTTGAAGTTATACTTCTTTTGGCGCGTTAGGAAAAAATGATGAAGGTAAATTTTTACGATGCGCGCGCACACCGTCACGAAAAACCGACATGATGAAGTTAGCTATAGATAACATTTTAGTTTTTATTAAATATTAAATAAACTTTATTTAACTAAATAATGCATTATAATAAAACGTTTAATGTATTAAATACCTTTTTTCTATGGTTAGTGTTATTTTGTCTACAAATGTAAAATAAGGCAAAAGATAAAATTTTTAAAAAGATTTTTATCTTATTACGCCGAAGAAGTATAGCTTCTAACGCGTGTACATAAGTACACACACAATTTTTTTTGTATGTATGTTTCCCGATTATTCCGGTGTTTGTGGACGGATTTTCAAAATGTTTTTTTTTAATTGAAATCCTATACTACCGCGGTAGTCGCATTATAATTTGGTCCTGATCCAGATTCATTCATGAGAAAACCACATATGTTCCAAATTTGAAGTCGGTTTTTTGCAATTTCACTGCGTTTATTTGTAGATTCTGTAAGTTTTGCACCGCTTTGGCATGGATCGTAAGCTTCCAAACATCGCTGTTTTTCGTCAAAATCTGTAAAAACATTTAACTTAACCCCCATCTGGTAACTGTTCTTGTCATATTGGACCGCATTATGGTTAAAAGTGAAAAGGCGATACGCGTGGGCTTATACTACAACTACAACATATGAACGCAAGATGCTAAAACAATAGGATATCATCCTCAACATTCAGAGTTCGAGAAAGTTTACATACATATAGCCAATCATTTATCCTATCCTATTAATATTATAAATGCGAAAGTTTGTATGTATGGATGTATGGATGTATGGATGTTTGTTACTCTTTCACGCAAAAACTACAAAGCCGATTACGATGAAATTTGGTATGTAGGTAGCTGAAGACCCAGAATAACATATAGGCTACTTTTTATCCCGGAGTTCCCGCGGGATTGGGACTTACGCGGGTGAAACCGCGGGGCGCAGCTAGTTTATTTATATATAATTTGCTTATTTATTTTATTTATCTACATATTGTTATAATTCCATTTAAATCTTCATCGTTTGAACAGCATCAGCGTACGCGGAGCGATATATGGGGTTCCCGAACGCTACGGGAAACTACCGCGGGTACGCCGACGCAGACGTGACGAAGCAAGCGGCCGCGCTGCACGACAAGATGCTGCTGGTGGTACACGGGACTGCTGACGACACCGTACATCTGCAGCAGAGCATGGCCCTAGCGAGGGCTTTAGCACACCAGGGCAGCATGTTCCGACAGCAGGTAAGATGTAACTAATGATTAAGGCCCCATACTCAGTCAGCCAGAAGAGCCAATCACCGCACTCCCTCGTTTAATGATTACTATGAAATATTGCGCTCTAAAGTAAACGTCTTAAGCGGCAAATCACTATTTTTGACACTGTAAAAGTAATTTGAAAAAAAGTATAAAAACTGAAACACTTATCTTTTAGGTATAATACTTATCTATGTTCATGTTAAATTTGGTGTCGATATATTCATAATTGAAGTAGACACTTGGGTTTTGCTTTCAAAAAAGGGTTAACTTTTTTATTTATTTTTTCTATCAAGCAAAGTGAATTGAATCGTGTTTTGGAAACACTAGTCTTATAAAGCATATTCATGTTAATCTTGTGTATTTTTGTCACCAAGATCCATGATTGCTTTGTATGATAAAAACACTAAACTGCTGACGTATTTTAGGGTATATGGCCCCTTAAATAGACAGTGACTTCCTTTCCACTAATCAAATGTTTAATGCCAAATTCCAGTCATCCAAATATTGACAGTTTTTAAGAAGACTCTAAAGAAGCGTTTTATAAGCAATACATTAGTATGATGACAAATGAGTTTTAATTATTAAAATACACATAATTACTGTAACACATTAATTACTGTTATAATGTTTTTTTATAATAGATCTTTGCATTGTACACTGTATTTTACATTTATTTTAAGCATTTTCTATATTTTGGGTTTTCTGGAAGTAAGCTCTTCGAGATAAGCTCGCTTTTTGTATAATTTCACATATTCACTTAATATTACTATATTGTGTACATTAAAGATTTAAGTAAACAAAACGTTGCCGGCATATCTTTACATGGTAGCAGGTAAGATAATAACCAAGCAAACAGCGCTCTTGACAATATGTGGTGGGTAGTTTGTACTTAAAGAAAGGTATCTTGCTTGCTATGTTCTATGCCTTGCGCTAATCTAACATCAGTAAATTTGGTGATTTTTTTTTCCAGTATGCACATATCTAAACTACGATATATTTTTGTACCAGATTTACGCGGATGAAGATCATAGTTTAGACGGTGTTCGGCATCACTTGTACCGCACCATGTCATCATTCCTGGACGATTGCTTTAAGAAGCAAGTCCCACCTGAGACCAAAGCCGGACTTCGAAATGGCGGGAACTTAGACTGAGACACGTGGAAAGACGAGGAGTTGCACCACTGGTGAGTAGGTCCTACAAGTGAAGCTTTCGTCACGCAGAATATTTGCCTTAATTTTTTTATTTTAAAAAAACTTCAACGTCACTTTTTTCTTACACACTGGTAAACTCTAGAATAAAAAAAAATTAAAGCCTAAAACCAATCCAATTTTATTATTTTTAGAGTATTAATTTATAATTTTATTTCCAGGATTAAAAGAAATATTTTGTTGCTTGGATTCTTGTTGCATAACATGGTCCAAATATAAATATAGATTTAATTCTAGCAAATGTGTTCTAGCAAAGGTGAAGTTGAAAATGTTTGTCAGAATTGACAAATCATCCTTGATTCAATCCATACTAATATTAAAAATGCTAAAGTCTGTTTGTCTGCTACTTTTTCACGGCTAAACCGCTTAACCGATTTTAATGAAATTTGAGATACGTAGATATAGTTAAAGATCGAAGTACAAACATAGGATTTTTTCAAAAATCAACTCCGAGAGGACTTTAATAGAGGATGAAAGTTAGTATGAAAACTAACTATTAACGCATGTCGTAATCACGGTCAAACAACTTATAAAAAAATAAATGTTGCCTGCGGTTTCACCTGAGTTTTCACAGGAACCCGTTGTGTGATCGGGATTAAAAGCACCCTAAATGTTAATCCAGGTCATAATTTATCTGCGTTCCAAACTTCAGATAAATCTGTTCAGCCATTCGAGCGAGTAACAAACATCCATACATACATACTCACAAAGTTTCGCATTTATAATGTTAGTATGATAAGTCAGTGGAAAAGACTCTGCTCCATCTTCTTTTTCTTCATCCATATGAAGTTTAAAATAAAATTTTAAAATAAAATTTCTATTCTTGTTTCAGGTAAAATTTGTCAAGTAGGAAAGTCCAAGTATCTTCAAAATATGTAGTACAACTAATTCCATATCCCATTCAAATGCAACTGCCAAGTGAACTAACTATTCAATACCTGTCATACATAAGATAGTCTAGTAGCTAGAATAGTATCTCTAGTATAACAAGATCACTGTACATGTACTGGCGAGCACTTTTTAAAGATTTTAAGGTTCATCCACTTTGAATATAAAAAAATACAAGTCTGTAATAGAGTAGTGCATCTTAATCGTTAAGTTTGAGGTTAAAATACTTGTATTTTGAGTAATAAAGCAACAGAAAAATATAACGAGTTAAAAAGAGTATTTTGAGTTATACAGCAATAGAAAATTATAACGAGTTAAAAATAGTATTTTGAGTAATAAAGCAATGGAAAATTATAATGAGTTAAAAATAGTATTTTGAGTAATGAAACAATTGAAAATTATAACGAGTTAAAAATATTATTTTGATTAAAAAAGCAATGGAAAATTATACCGAGTTGAAAAGTGATTGGTGAGTACATTCACTCAAATAACAAAATGTTTTAATCCTTAACATATCCCCGTAAATTGCACTGTCCGAAAACAATAATAAATGCTCAAGATTTTCGAGTAAAACTTTTGCTAATTTCATATTATAGCTTGCAATTTTCATGTACGTTCGCAAATTTTATATCAATTTATTATGAATTATAAATACATGTACAGTGAACTTCAAAGCCTCTTCCATGACACAGTGATATGTGCTCAATTAAATCTTTGAAAAATTTTAATGCTCATATTGTTGAGCTTGTGTAAATTGGTCTTTTAAAATGATATGAAGTAACGTAGTGTTCATAACTCACTTAGGCCCTGTTAGGGCCACTTGCACGTTCGGGGTTTAAATATTTAACTCCGGTTTAGTCTTTAACTTGGGTTAAATCTCTTCGTATTTGACAGATTAACTCATTATTAAATTTAACCCAGGAACGTGCAATCGGCCCTTAGTGAGATATCTACTTTTAAGTACTTTTGTTTTATGATTGCCACTTGGTGGTGTTGAATCTTAACCTTTTAACCGCCGTAGCATTTTTTAACTGAACGTGCCTCCACCGCCGATCATATAAAAACAATATCAACCAATTAGTGCTTACAAAAATTATCTAAAATCGATATGATTTTGTTGACATCTGTCTTACTGTACAATAAACATTGTCCTATCTCTATAATTGTCAGTTTCCTATCTCTGATGTCATATGCGGTCTGTTAATTTTGAAAATACAATGGGCGTGTTCGGCCGAAGTAAGTACTTACTAAATTTAGTAAGTCACTTACTATGCTTACAAAATTTTCGGCCGGGACACAAAATAAGTACTAACGCAGTAAGTATGGCTTAATATACGACGCCATTTTGCTTATTGTTTATGTACGGGATATGACAGTAAGTCTGTCCTTGCCGAAAAGCGCTACAGTCAGCTTGTAAGACTTTAATTTTTTTATGCTTACTGGCTTACTAAGTTTAGTAAGTACTTAATTCGGCCGAACACGCCTAATCACTTCAAAAACAACTGTCAGAAATTAGTCTTATTTTTAGGAAGGTAGCGGTATGAAATAGATGTTATATGTCTTATTTTTCAGGCCGTGACGGTTAAAAAGTTAAATATTAATCTAACCATTTGTACATTTTTCACTGGTAATTAATAAAAAAAATATAATATAGTTTCTTCAGGAATAACAATTGGATTATTATATCCAACGAAAAACAAAGTAATAACTATGCAATGGAGATGAATTGCAGAGAAACACGTGCAAGTTATTTAATAATAAATAAAAAAAAGTTTTTTTTTTCAATCAAATCCATCCAGTTTTATGTACTTACATTAAAAACCAAATATTGTGCTCGCAACGCAGTGCAACTACCTAAATTAAAACACTATCCGCCTTTTAATAAACACGGAGTAAAGTACGCCAAGGTTCAACCTAGTATTATAGTCTTTATTACAATGTGATACAGACTATAATATAGACTTAATTTTACTCCCACGTTAGTCCATGTTTATTAATAAAACGTTATGTGACGATAATTTTAACAGCGGTTTACTTAAAATAGTGGCTGTTAAACCACAGTTTGCGGTTGATATTCTGTTATTACTACTCTACGTACTATTTGAATATCATTTGGCGTAACAACCGCAAACAATATAAACCAAAGAGATATATCGCATGACTTGCCTAGAAGCGCAACTGTTTGATATTCTAATTTTTAGATTATAAGACAATTTTGCAGATTTATTACTAAAAAAATGCACGGGGCTTCTCCATGTCTTGCCTCTGCAATCGATTTGCAAATGGTGTCCTATGATATATAAATCTTAAGCCTAAGTAAATCAAAATATTGTTTTTAAAAGATCCATAAGAGGATGATATTATGGACATAAAATGTTTAAACAAAAAAATAAGTAAAACAATTACGTCAGTTTATGCATCGTTTTGTGTTTTGTGTCGTTAAAAAAGTCTCAAAAGTAGTTCACTGAAATAGAAAAAGTAGTTTCTAAAGTAGCTACATACTACTTAATAAAATTTAACAGTACATAATAAAATATTCGAGAAAAAAAAACAAGTAAAACTTATTTTGAAACAAATGTATTTACTGTATTTTAATGTTTTTTTTAACATTTTAAATAATAACGTTAATTTATTGGTACGTTCATTAAAGAAAACGGTCAGTATTATATCAATGATATTATATAATCATAGTATAAAACGTTAAAAATTACATGACAACAAAATTATGATCTACTATACCTAATTAGAAAAATAATGAGTCGATAACACTGGTTTCAGCAAAATAATGCAGAAGTTAATTAACGTTTGATACCTACTTACCGAAACATGAAATTTGGTGTAATACGAAAAGTTACGATGTGTATAATAATGTTCATCAGAATATAACAAAAATGTCTTTAGCATTTACCAAACACATTTAATAATTTAGTTGCAGAAAAAGTGCAAAAAACCGATTCGATATCAATATGTAAGTCAAATTCAGTATTTTTCTCGATTTACCTCGGATTCCTTCGATCTAGACTTGGTAGAAATGCGGTCGAACACGAAACGTCCTCTTTTTTTGAAGGCGGCTAAAACATATAACTGAAACACGAAGCAATTATTTCAATAACATAACGTGTTAATATAAAACTAACAAATAAAATTACGAAAATGAAACAATTATTATAATAATAGTAACAAAATTTCATATTACACGAATATGATAAAAAGTAAGCAAATTGTGTGCTTGTGATATTGGTGTTAGTATTATTAATACATATAAATATGTATATAAATAGATGTAATTAACACTCAGAAAGAAATACATTTATGTTCATAAGGAAAATACCTGCTCCTGGAACTTGGAGGCTAAACGCTGGAACATTGTCCTGACTATCACCGAGATAGACGGTTCAGTATTAAGATAATTTTGAATTTTAAGATATTGATACAAAGCGTTATGAACGTGAAAACACGACGTTACTACGGTATGTTAAGTCTCGTTGCGACAATATACCATTTACCAAAATTGAAATATTGAATGAAAAAAATACTAATATTAGTTTCACGTTTAATGTCCTGTATAAAAGGAAAAGCAGTTCAAAAAATCACTAAATTAAAAAAACAGTAATGTTATTTAATCATTTACCTGTAAATATACTAAACATTATTTAAATAACTTAATATTGAAGTTGGAAAAGCTTTTTATAAAGTTATCTTTGTAGAATACCTACATCTTCCATTCATAAAAATAAATTGACAATTGCTCATAATTAAAACTTTTAGTCCTAATTCCACCTGTTTCTAGTCCTTTTATTAGGTGCATAAAAAAGTAGCTAATTTATCTTTAGGAAAGACCAATAGTATTAAATTTGTATTAGACTAGATCTGAAGTTAGTGATTTTATTAGTGCTTTAAAATTCACGTTTAAAATTTATTAATAATTAATAATAAACAATAGCAATAAATCAGTGAAATTATCACTAGTATAATAATCTTCCATTTTTCCAAAAATGTAGATTTTTAAATATATATACCTAAAACACCAAACACACTACTAAAACATAAAATTTGGACTCTTTGTTACAAGTAATAAAAAAAAGAACTGCACTGTAAACTACTTTCTTTCCTTACTCCTAATTAAGAGTCAAGGTATTATAAAATAATTCATAATATAATAGATACATAATTTAAATATATTTTAATAATTAAATTTCATAATAAGCTTAAAGATAATAAATTTACGATTGGATATCGATATTAAAAAATATGAAATACAGACCGAGTCAAATTTTCTTCGTTATTTTTTACCTTTAAAAAATAAAATATATCCTGTTCGCCGAGAGGTGATAAATATTTTGTTTTCGTCTCTGAATAACATCTATCGTGTAATTGTATACTGGGCGTCGCGAACCATAGAACAAACGAGTTTCGTGGTACGTTGGTACCCGGTTGATAATCACGCAGACTTTTTTTGTTGATGATTGTTGATTTTCCATTTAATTTTTATACCTCATTATTAATATTATTTGTAATAAATTAAGAAACTCATATTTTATCTTTCTATCAATTCTCAGCGAACAGACAATAAGGGAGTGACGACTTCTTATCATGTCGATGCTGGCCGAGTTGTTATAAAAGTGATAAAAGACCTAAGTGCCAAAAGCTTCGATGTCTGTAGTAAGTTATTTCTCTAGGTTAGTAATTTAATTAAATAGTAATTAATAATTGAATTTAATTAGTTAAATATATCATTGCTTGTTTGATGGAGAAGATTTATTATAAGGTCAAAAGTCAAAAATGTCAAAAATATTTGAAATAATAAACATTGCTTTGTTTAATAAAATGAAATTTGTATACGTTTTGTAGATATTTATCTCAGATTTTGTTTTTATTTCACTAAGAGTGATATCTATCAAGTACCTAACAGTAATGTAATGTAAATTACAATAATATATTCACCAAAAGTAGCACAATATTTTTTCTGAACTTCAGTACTTGTCTTGTTATTTAGTGTAAGAGTATTCAATTTTAGAAGTTGAGAATAAGTACGTAATTTAGAATTCCTACAATTTAATTATAAGTGACATTATTATTATTATAAGTGGCATTACATTATTTGAACTAATAAGTGACTTGTTTCATAAATTTCAATAACTTGTAGTAACGTCAATTGCTATTATCATTAGTCATAATTGACTCGAACCTGGTTTAATTTAGGTTTTTAATATTTTTTGTTTTCCTTCTAAACACATCTACTTTATATTTGTTACAAATTTAATTACTTTAAATGTGATTTCAATGTCATATTTCATAGTTAAGCTGAATTTCGCAATATTATGGATATGTTTTTGAAATGTATAACAAAAATATATTTCAAATTTAATTTTTAAATTAATACAAATTAGAAGTGACGTCTTTTCACACAGTGGTACTGTTTTTTGATCATGCTTTAGGCAATAAGTTGTAATAACTTTTATGTAAATAAGTTGAGAGTGCACGAAACCGATCATTGTGAAGATTGCTTTCTGAAACGGGCAAAGTGCAAGTAAAGGCATGACACGATAATAGAATGTGTGATTGATTCTTCCATGACTTTTTGACTATGGAATGTACCTACATATTATATTGCAATATTTGAACGTTTGTTTTAATATTTGAAAATATATACATAGCAAAAACAAAATAAAGCCTATAGTGTAATGTTGACAGCAGTAATGAAATAACATTGCTTTTATTACGCAAAATAGTATGTAGTTCTTTTTTTCCTTTCTTTATCTAATAGAAAAAAAATGTTTTACCTATTTTATGAATAACGCGTTCTACATTATTTAAAAGGGGTCACAAATATAAAAACGCGTTAGTCTAAAACTAGAATAATGCTGCAAATGTATCCGAACATGATTACAGTTTATCCGCAACAAATAATATATTGTCGGCTATTTTAGCAGTTAAGCCAACCACGCACAAATTGCCTCGCTTTATGACACGTATCGGTTGTTAATTATATTTTACGCTGCGGTTTAAATTAACTAGTTTCACAAATTTTAAAGACTAATGCCACCTCATACAGTACTTGAAACAGCAGAAATTCGACTTTTGCAGAGCTCTTGAGAATTCGACTCTTATAATGAAATTTATAATTACGTTTGTTACCGATTATTAAGCCAAAAGGGTGTCAGTTCAAAAAGCAGTGGTACGTGACATTTTTTCTCTCTTAAAAATTTGTGAAAATGTATCTCAAGCACGGGATAAGTCCAAAAGTTAAAATGTTTTTAAATTAACAAGTTTATTTTATGTCACGCATGATAAAATTCATATTTGGTTTTGAGTAGAATACACATTTTAATAAATTTAAGTTACATTGAAAATGTTATTATTTAATTTGGTTTTAAGTATGAATTTCTGCAAAGCAACGCCATCGTCTATTAATTTTAATTTTTAAAATAAATAAACACTGCAATTTATATTACCTAATATGCACATTTTGTTAAAATTTTATATGAGGTCCGTCATGACAGTTACAGGTTGTCGCTTACGCCAAAGACTTTTCTGTTTTAAAAATATGATCAAATTATATAAAATAAAATATATTACCCATAGTATTTTATGGGTAATATATTTTTTTAAATATTTTAAATACACATTTTAGATCGGAGTATAAATAAAGATATTTTATGCGTATATGATTAAAACGTTTGTAAATATATCATTAATTTGCTTGAACGTCATATATAACTTATTTTTTGCTTGAACGTATATATAACTTGAACCATTTTGTAGTACAATAAAAAATATATTTACATAGGTTTTTTTAATGATATTAATAAAATGCACATGGAATGGTCTTTGAGAGTAATGCAATCAGTGATGTCATTTATAATGTCGGTTGTTGATCGTGGTGCTTCATTCATAATAAAAATAATTCATTTATCAATATTCGTGTAAATAATTCATCTATCAATTAAATATTTTAAAACATCCTTTCATTATGTCAGTTACCCAAATATCTAAAGCTTTTTTAATCTGAAAATCTTACAACTTTTTTTGAAAACCTTAGTATACCTACTCCAAGTTAAAAAGGTTGTGTTTTTACAGTATCTGAGAATGAGAATACAAATCGAGCTTTCACAGAAGGCCAGAGACATCTCCGCTAACTAAAGCGTAAGGGACGTGGCGAAGAGATATGTATCTATTTTTTTTAATTTCAAGAAAAAGCATTATTATGCTGTACCTACCTAAATTAGAAAAAAAGGTACTTTTTAATTTAGTTTGGGTAACTGACTTTGTTAATTGTACATATTAGCAAGTACAACAATAACGTATGTACATTGTAATTTGTCATTAGCATCACATTTTAAGTTTTATTTTTTTTAAACAATTTCGCAATAGGAGAAAATTTGTCTTTTATAAACTTATATCTAATTTGACGCTTCAGATATGTATAGCAATAGATTTTCAAAACTTTTATTAAAAAATCGAAATATTATAACATATAGCAAAATTAGTCTATGCTGTTTTACCTTTATCACTTTAACATGGTAATTTAGAGATAAGTAATAAGTTCCAATTTTGGTGGTCTGCTGCAATGCATAGTATTCTCAGGTAGATATTTTTATCAATGCAATAGACTACTAAAATTATGTTGTATTATTACTTCATAAAATATATTTTATAGTTATGTACAAAACTTTTAACTGAATAATCTATATATATAAAAGAAAGTGGTGTTAGTTACAGTACTTATAACTCAAGAATGGCTGAACCGATTAGGCTGGAAATATGTGGGGAGGTAGCTTAGAACCGGGAGAAGGACATAGGATACTTTTTATCCTGTTCGATTGTGAGGAAACTGGGATAACTACATTTTAATTTACCCATACAAATTGAACGGGCGGAACGAAGTTCGTGCAGGTCGGCTAGTTAATTATAAAATATGTTATTAGTCGCATTTTCGTCTGACGCTACCTGTATAGTCCAGTGATGTTGTAAAAACCTCGCGGTTAGCAACATATTAGCCAATTCAAAAAAAAAACTGACGGTACTTTAGCACTCTGTGCTAACGCTACAGGAATATGCGAGGGCGGTTACATTTTTACATAAGGTTTTTCCCGTGTTGGTCCGCGCTCCTTTGTAGAATAGACCATCTGCCTTCCTTGCCAGGCAGCTCGTAAAAGGCGAGCATATGCTTACCATCACTAGCACCGTGACATCCGACTAGGTGGTAGAGTTTGGCAGCGACTCTCCCGGATTGGTACCACCGCCTTACCTATTCCTGCCGCCATAACGTCATGACGTGTTCCGGTATGGAGGGTAAGGTAGCCGGTAAACTTACTTATGCTTGAGGCCTAACATCCCGACCTCAGGTTGGCAACGCACCATTACCACCTTTGGTGTCTCTAGGCGGCGTGAATTTCTTACCAACAGGAAATCCGTCTGCTTGTTTGCTTCCTATTCCTAAAAAAAGCGTATACGGATAATCGTACCTGTACCCTGTAGCGCCTCTGCCTCCTATTCGGGGATATGAGCGTTAAGATCACTTTAACTACGATGCTTACTTCACTTACATTATTTGTCCATAGGTCCATTAGTCCTATCAATCAAGTATTGTATATTTTTTATAAACATTAATTATATTATTTGAAATACATTTAAAAAATCTTAACGTATCATAAGTTTTAGCCAATACATAACTATATAATATATTTTTCTACTGTTATTAATTAGCACTGTTACTAACTATAAATTTTATTTACTGTTATCGTTACTATCTATTTTTCAATCACTTCATCGAGCTAGTTTACTATTTATATTATAAAATGAAATTAAAATTCAATAAACAACTATAAAAAATAGTGTTTTTTTTAAAAATTCACTTTTATTAAACTAATTGAAATAAATAAATATCCGTGGACAACAATTTATACGAATTGAATCTAACTCCAAAGTAAGCAAATTATATACTTTTGTAGTATTAGCAGGGACGGCGTTTGTTTATGGAGCGGTTGGGCAACGGCCCAGGGCGGTAAGATGTAAAAAGGCGTCAGATCCTGTACGCTATATATTATTTACCTTTTAGTATGGTTTAGAACAGCATGTAGGGGGCGCCGTATAAATTACGCCCAGGGCGCTGCTATTAATAAAATCGCTACTGGTTGTTAGTCAACTATAATAATACATAAATTACTTATATTACATAAATAGATACCAGAATAAATTTAATAAACACCCAGACCCGGAAAAGCAAACACGTAAATGTTCATCACACAAATGCCTGCCCCCCTCGGGAATCGAACCTCGCAGTTGGTCGATGTAGTAGCCACTCGACTAACGAGGCGGTCAAGGTCGAGGTTTATTTGCGAAGTTTATGTTTTGTTGTAAAAAAAGTATACCTACAAGTAATTGAGTATACCTACAAAGAAAGACAAGCAGAAGGATATGCTAATATTACAAGAAATATGTTGCCTACAGGCACAAAGTATGTTAATAGTGTGTTGGTAATATAAGACTAGCAAATAAGCCTCTTGCATGAATAAGTAACGTTAATTCTTCCCTACATACAGTATCACGACGCAGGTGAGCACTGACGTTGTGGCAGTAAGAAAACATACGTGTCGGTGCTACCAGAGATATTGTCTTTGGTCTTACCAATCATCCGAGCAAGAAGACAAGCTATATAATATACATATAAACATCGATAGTTGTTCGTTAGTCTCGCTAAGATTCTAGAACAGTTAGACCGATTCAGGTAAACCACATTTTAAGTTTTCCCATACAAACAAAACGGGTGGAACGAACTTTGCCGGGACAGCTAGTTGTAAATAAAACACAAGTTGAAATATTGTTCGTTCGTTTCATAATCTGTATTAGGTATGCCTTCGTTCTCTCCTGAGTATT
>NJDD01001300.1:668547-694419 GCA_002245505.1 Calephelis nemesis | reverse complement strand
ACTCAATATTATTGGTAAAGAGTTTTATTTTCAAAATTTAAACTTATTTTTTTAATATAATGCTTTTAAGTTGCCAGTTCTAAAAACTTTCAGTTTGGCCCTCGTACATCTAAGCCAAGATGGTCGTAAGAAGCAAGCTCAGGCTAAAATGTAAGTTACTACCAGCAAGACCACTAGAGGTAGAGTGCTAATCTGCAACATTTCCAGGTAGATATCCACCTCCCTACTGCCGCCACAGTGAGTCCGTCATGTTTCCATACGCAGGCCACTACACTTGAACAATAGACCTATCATCTCGGCCACAGGATAAAAACGCATTAGTAACGTCTATGGTGTCCATATATTACAAGCATCTTCACGCCCATATTCCCGAAGAGGTAGGCAGAGGCACAACCGGGGTACCCACGACTAGCCGAAGACACTAAGTCCCACATTGTAATAGGTGGCAAGACTATCGCCACATGTCCAATCCCGAGCAACATTTTTTTATTAGAAAATTGGAAAAACCCAATTTCCTTTTTGTTGCCCGACCCGGGATTCGAACCCGGGACCTCATGCAGTCAAGTCCAACAACTGAACTTCTAGACCACAGAGGCGACCAATATATCATTTCATCGATATACCGCTATATCAATGAAATGGTCATTACTTTTACTACTTAGTTACTCCACATGTTTCATTGTCCACAACTTCTTTTTGAATAGACTAAAGAAAAGATGTTGAAATTCGTCCGTAGACAGCGTCCCAAAATACTGTACACACTAATCAGCCGCGTCCGGTAATTTTATGTTTCCAGCTTAAGACTACAGTTACTACTAGATCTTATACCTAGTTGGTCGGGACTGTCGTTGGACAAGTTTTTTTATTTTTGACAGTCACATGAACCCGTGATGATAGTCAGCGCTCCTAGAATATTGTGAACTGGAAAGGTCTACGCTACAAATTAATTAATTACAATTACCCTTTATTCGTGACCTACGAATTATTTTATTTATTACTATCTCTAAAATCGATACATAATATTTCAATTGTATAAATTTTTCGTGGACATCCCTCAAGTAACAACGCGTTTGACAGATCACAAAACTGCCAACATGACACTTAAATGCATGACGTACTTCCGCTCCTATTTGTGATAACCGCCATCTTGTCAGTGCCACGCTCTCTTGTCTATAATTTTTACTAGGTCGTCTTTGGACAAGGTCCGTAGATAATTTTACTCTTTGGATGCCTTACATTTTGTGCTCTTTGATTTAGTTAATCACCTGTCACAACAATGCTTCCAAATCTTATTTTTAAAATTTCAGAATATCCTGGTGGAATTAATATGTATGAAGTTTTCTGAAATGGAATCCTGGTCGAATTTGTGCCGATGTTGTTTATCTCCTAATTCGGAAGTGTCACTTTTAAACAACGAACATAATGTGAAAGAAAAGTTTTTACAAATTACAACTATCGAGGTAAACAAATGCAATTAAGTATTTTTTTTGTGAATTGTCGCTAACTGATACTCAAATAAAAACGATATTAGAAAAAAGTCAACACAAAAGTTCCTAAATCTAGTTTACCGTTTGGTTGTGCTATACACAGCATTCATAAAGATATTTTCAAAGCAAAGGTTCCTCGTACAGTCGCATATTAAACTTTAGTTATCAAACCTGTGCATAATTAGTAAGTTTTCATTTTTTAATAAAATGTCAATAAAAGTAAAAACATTTGCCTAGGACCATGGTTTAAAATACAATGAGGATAATAATGCAGTTTTGATAAAACTAATTGCATAATTCTTCTGTGCTCTGCTAAGATATTTATTCATTTAATGGCATAAGACAACTATGGCCTTTAAACACCATAGATGATGTAGGTGCTGAAGCACCTACATCATCTATGGTGTTTAAAGGTTATGTATCATTGTACAAGTTGAAACTTGTACAATGATACATAACCTTACCTATTCCTGCTGCCGTAATGATGGTGATTGGCATTTTTTATGTCCTTAGGATATAGGTAGCTTTGCTTATTAGAACATCCTGGCCACACGACAGCGTTCCATTTAAAATGTCAATGTTGTCATTGGTCATGTTTGTATCTTACCATGTGCTTATAAATCGTCTTGTTCCAAAACTAAAAGGATATAGATACCAATCTGCTAGAGCTGTTGCAGGCAGCCGATGCTTGCAGCCAAATATTTACTTTAAATAATCACACACCAACTCATTTCTAAGAAACTGCTCTATATTAAGGTAGTCATAAAAAATCTTAACTTATCAAATCTGTTAATTGGTTTTGTAAAGAGGAAAGTTATACAATAATATACATTTTGCCCTTATGAGATGAATTTTTTTTTTGACTGATAGAGAAATGAATTTATTGTGACTACTTATCTGTAACTAGCCTTATATTTATTAACATGATCTCACCTAAACTTCTGGAACAAAATCATACCAAAAATAATTACGTAGGTAGTAACTAATATCATCTGTTTTAGATAAAAATTTAAATTTCAATCCACCAACAAAACTCATGTTTTAATTATTATAGATACATATCTTCACTGAGAGCTCTGCAGGGCATACAGAGCTCCAGCTTATACTTATATATAAAAATCAATTATTGCGGTTTGTTAGTCTTGCTAAAACTCGAGAACAGCTTGACCATCTTGTTTAATTTTGGTTTTGAATTACTCATAGAAGTTTAGGGAAGGTTTAAAAGATAAAAAAAGGAAAAGCTGAGAAGAAACCCAAGGAAAACAACATATTAAGTTCTCCTTTAGAAATATAACAGGTGGAACGAAGTTGGCTTGGTCAGCTAGCGGAATTATATATAATAATTTATGTATTATAACAGCTATTATTATAATTTTTGTTGGTCAGTTTTGCATTAAACATCTTTACATGCTAACAGCCAAAACAGTTTGAAGCTTGAAAAGGTTGAAGCTGTATGAATTATTCATTTTCATGTGCTGACATATTTTATCCCTGACCTTTTTTGCACTAACGGGATCTGTGAGTTAAAAAAACCAATGTTAGTAACATTAGATGATATGATGTTATACTCAGAGATAATAAGGATAGAAAAATCTTTTAGAAAAAATGTTCTGTTACACTGCAGCTGTTGATGTATGTCTTGAGCAAAATTAAAAATGTTAACCAATAATATTTTAACAAATTATAGCAGTTCAGAACTGTTATATAAGATTCAATTAAGAGTAGTTTATATTACCCTATAACCTCTTAATTGTTCCAGTGAATATCATAAAATGGATAAATGTTAATGTTGTTATGTCCCTCAACCTCAAAGTAAAACACAACTTTGAGGTTTTATTTGTAAATAAAATATTTAAAGGAAAGTGAGAAGTTAGTTAGAAACAAGGCTTGGAGTTGGAACCGATACCAAAAGTACAGGTTCTGTACCGGTATTTAGCTGTTTCGGTTTCTTGTCATTTCTATACCTGGATACAAATTCCAAAGTGCTAACGGTACTTTGTATACCGATACTGACCTGATACCGGTATCTAACAAGTACCGGTACTAATACCGATAAAAAACAATGTATCCAATTAAGGTACCCATTAAAATAAAGTGTGACATCGCCAAGTTTCGTTTACAGGTTTTGGTATTATTTTAAACTCTTATGAAGGGACAGAGATATCTTCGATTGAAGAAATAATGATACGTAATATATTTTCTTGTACATGTATTATTAAACCAGTACTAGTATTAAAAACCTTTAAACTAATAGTACAGGTACAAACAGTACAAGTAACGCCTTTTGTGTCGGTATTGCTTCAAGGCCATTACTACCGATTCCCAAAAATACCAGTATTTCAAGCCCTGGTTAGAAATATTACAGATATTAAATTTGGAATTTCAACCAATAACATGCTGCCAACGTGAACATCCAACCAATAACGTGATACACATGGATGACATCCATGTGTATCACGTTATTGGTTGGATGTAAATTTTTGATAGTGTTTTGTTAAATTGGTGTCTAAATTTTTTGTGGCATGGTGAAAGAAAGCTACTGTGATTAAAATTATCTTATTTTCCAGGTTAAAGAAGATGATGGTCTGCCACAGAAACTTTGTGAAGAATGTTTTAACATTATGAATTCGGCTTATCAATTTAGAACACAGTGTATGAAAATGGATAAGGAATTAAAATTACAACTGGATGCTATTATAAATGAGTCTAAAGAAGACACATTATCACAGTTTTCTCAAATAGAAACACAAGTTAAAGCTAGTGAAGACATGACGATTGAAGATATTGCCAAAGAATCTATGAAGCAGTTGGAATCAATTATCAAAACTGAACCAAATGATGATGAAGATTATTACTATGTACTAGTTATAGATAATCCAAAAGATAAAGAAAAGAAAGATAAAGAAGAAAAAAATATAGTTAAAGATACAAAAGCTTCACATTTGAATTGGTTTGATCATGTAAATGTTAAAAAAGAGATTGAATTGAATGAAATTGATGCAAATGAAATGCAAAGAGAAGAAAATAGTGAAAGTCAATTTGCAAACAGAATTGATTCTTTTTTAGTGTCACATCCAAAAATTTCAGACATTGTTCCTGCAACAATTCTTGAAAATGAAGATGTTCAAGATGGAGATAGTCAATTTGACCAAATGGAAATTGAAATCAATCCAACCCCACAAGACCAACTTGAAAATATTGATAAAGAAGCCTTAACTGTCATTGACAAAGAGACACTATCTGTTTATGAAGGTCAAGAATCGCCTCTTGAAGAGCTTAAAATATCTCTTAGTAATGATATTATAAAAAATTTGCCAAACAAAAATGTTATTAAAATTTTAACACCTACAGGTGAAGAACGAACTATTCTTTTGAAGGAATCTGATGATGTTAAGTATTTATCTGATGGGTCAGATAGTAACAAATTAATATCACAACCAGAAATCATATATTGCGAGGGAGATGAATCATCTCAGTACCAAATTCTCAAATGTGATGGACAGGATATTGTAATTGAATATACAGATGACAGCCAAATTGCTACTGTCCTCCAACAAGAAGATGGTAGTTTTTTATGTGAATGTGGTAAAGAATTTAAAGATATATCTGATTATGAAAAGCATCAATTTGAGCACAATCCAGCAGGAGAACATTTTTGTAATTTATGTGGTAAAGGTTTTGAGTCAGTTGAAATTTTAACAGGACATATGCTTTTACACACGGTGACAGGATTATTGGTCACTTGTCCATATTGCAATCAGATTATTAAAAGAAATAGCTTAACTCAACATATCAAATATGTCCACAATGACAAGCCAAAATGTTTGATTTGTTCAAAGACATTTGCTAATTCAAATAACTTGAAACGTCACATGATGATTCATAAAGGTATACGAGATTTTGAATGTGATATCTGCCATAAAAAATTTGGCCAAAAAATTACAATGCAAACACATAGGTTGACTCATATTAATCCATTTACATGTAACTTATGTGGTATAACATTTGATAGTAAACCTGCATTAACAGAGCATAAAGAAAAAGGAGAATGTACCAGATCTAAAATTTTGAAAGTCAAAGAAGAACTTATGAAAACTGTCAAACAAGAAATAACAAGTAATTTAGGCAAAATTCTTGGCTATGCATGCTCATTGTGCAAGAAAATGTTCTCATTGGAATCTGCTTTGGAAGCTCATATTGAAGATAAACATATTGTAGAAGCAATTGATGTCGAAACAGAGAAAGGTTTGAATAAGAAGCCAATGAAGAAGTTTGAATGTAGTGTTTGTGGTAAAGGATGTGCAAGTCAAGCAATGCTTGTGATGCATGAACGTGTACATACAAATGAACGACCGTTTCCTTGCCAACTTTGCTCATTGCGATTTAAAACTAAAACACACCTTAGAACTCACCAATTGACACATACACGGGAAAAGAAGTTTGGTTGCTCAGTTTGTATGAAATTTTTCGCATTAAAAGGTAATTTAGTCGTACACTTGAGAACACACACAGGAGAACGACCCTACATTTGCTCTATATGTAATGAAGCTTTCATAGACTCTAAGTACCTTAAGAAGCACAAATTAAAAAGACATTCAATACAAAATGTTCCATGGCACCAATATTAAAACAATAAGACTTTATTAGACTTATAATATGAGAAACCACAATCAGAGATTGTATTTGCACGGTTTTATTTTGATTAAGTGTGCATTCATGTATACAAGGCATTGAGCTACCTGAGTTATGTCTTAAAATTAAGTAAATTTCTTTTTCTTTAGTTGCAACATCCTAATTGTACTGTAAAAAGTGAATTTGTTTTGCTTAAGTATAACAAAGTGTTTTCTGGTATAATATAAATTTTATTCAAAAAAGTAATTTATTTATTTTGTCTCCATTTTTACTGTAGGTGTCATTTTAATTTCTCATGAATCTGTAAAGACGAAAACAAAAAATGACATAGGAAATGTTTGGGAAAATATACCCACTACATATAAATATTTAAATAAATATATCAATACGATTTTATCTCTTAAGAAAGCAAATATAATAGATATATAAATACAACAATATAAGCATATCAGTTTGTAAAATATGTAAGAAAATTATTTCTTTATGATTCTGCAGCCACTTCCATAATTAGGTAAATTATAACATTCAATGAGAGATTAATATTAATAATAGGTAGCTATTGGTAGTTAATTATGCTTGAGACTTATGGTTCATTTTATTTTTTTGTTCAAATTCAACACTTGATGCAACTTTATTTCAGCCTTAGTATTATAATTAAAATGCTAAAAGTGTATACATGTAAATATTTTAAATAAGTTTTGTAAAATAGTGACTTAACGAAAATATAATTTTGAATATAGCTAAACTCTCAAAGTTTGATTTCAAATAAGTAAGCTTTCTGGTTTTTACGTACTTTTTTCTCTGGAACAACACCTAAGTATCAAACGTCTGTGTTGTGACTTTTGTTTGTGATACATGTATGCTGTTTCACGAAGTTGCGGTTTAGTTCGGAGTTGTCAAACTACTGTACAGATAAGTTGTAAATTGTTTCAATTTAGGTTCTTGTTTGTTAAATAAAGCGTACTGTTGGTAAGAACAATGAAAACTATTACTACTGGAGATTACACTGCTAACAAAGACATGACGTCATTTCCAAATATTGCTGTCTCTAATATACCTGCCTTTATTTCAAGGAGTCTTGTTATATCAAATAACAAAGTCAAAATAAAAGAGAATTGAGTTAGAGAAGAAGAAGAGTTCTTTTGTAAGTAGTGTAACCTCCAGTAATATAGATTAATGGTAAGAACTAACTTAAAATGAGGCTTAGCACTGTCACATTTTGCATACTTTTTTAAATTAATTTGTCTCTGGGATAGGCTAAGAAGTAAGACCTTTAGTCCATGCTGCCACATCTTCCCTATTAGTGATTTACTATTATTATTTTCCTTGTTAATATTCATTTTTAATTAATTCCTTCAGTTTCTTATAATATAGTCGTTATAAAATACCTGGTACTCCAGCTCATTTAGTGAGCTTTGGCGACAACGAGGAAATACACGATACACTAATTTCTTTATAAATATTTCAATTAGTGTGCACGTTATCCGAACAAAATGCCACCTAAATTGACTAATTTTACTTATTATGTACACAATTCAATATTACGCCAAAACTGCCACCATTTCAAGGTGGCACTCATGTACTTTCTTTTTAAATATTGTTGCATATGTGTTACATTTTTTGTTTGTGATTTGTATTTTTTTATTTTTAGAAAAAAAAGAGACTTCACTATTGTCACCCTATTTGACATACCTATTTTAGGTTATTCATGTCCTACATTATTCAAAACTGCATACTTATTGAATACTTTGTACTTTGCAAGACATAATCTGTTTTAGTTTATAAAAGAATAAAATGTAAATAAGAAAGATGTTTTTATTTACATACCTGAACCACCGATAAGATAAGTAATGCAAGTTACGTACATAAAGTACGCTTAGTTGCTGACTGTTCACTGAGACCTAGCTTTACCTTAGAAATAAGTAGTATCTTCAGGACCACATCCCTGAAGAGGTAGGATGAGGCACAACCATGTCACCCACGATTAGCCGAAGACACTAATGCCCGATTTCACCAAGAGCCCCTATACTTTAGGGGACCTTTTAACGTTACTTACGGGACTGTTTCAATACGAAACCGTCCCCTAAAACACGTTAAAAGGTCCCCTAAATATAGGGGCTCTTGGTGAAATCGGGCATAAGTCCCATAATGTGATAAGTAGCAAGCCTATCGCCAACCGGGCGCACATCCAATTCCGAGCAACATTTTTTAATAGAAAATTAGAAAAACCACGTTTTGCTTTTGTTGCCCGACCCGGAAATCGAACCCGGGACCTCATAAAGTTAAGTCCAACACTTGGACCGCTAGACCACATAGGCGATTTTCTTAGAAATTACCTTTTTTATGTGTTGAGACACATACAAGCACACGGCACTCCTAATTGCAAGATTTGCATTGGTCTTAGACACCATAGATGTAAGCGTGTCGTTATCCTGTTAGTTTAAGCAGACAAATGATTACTAATTTCTGATAGCACTAAGACGTCAGTTCTGACCACTACCGTGTTCCAGTTTGGAAGTTGGGATAGCCGGTAAATTTACCTAAACCTATGTTGTCTATAACCTATTTAAACCTATGTTGTATGTGTATGTGTGTATATTTAAACCTATGGTTGTTTAAATAAGATACTGCTGGTCACTTTTATTATGTAGTGCTAGCTCATACAATTTTCCAGAACGTAGAACGCACACACAGGTTAATGTAAAGAACATTGTTTGTTAGTGTGACATCTATTGAGCAATAGGAGTATTAGTTAACATGCTTTATTTCATAATAATGATGCTACTCAGTTATAGATGGCAGCACATGTTTTATAAATAAATAATTGTTGATTTGTATATTATACACTACAGCTTTCCTCGACTTGATTTTTTACTTGTACTCAATGAAATCAGAAGAGATTTTATAAATTGTAATTTAAATCCTTCATAAAAATATAAGTGAAATTTCAAGCAAAATGAACGCATCAGGGAAAGTACCGGAAAAAAATCTGTGATGTAGAAACAGAGTAGGTAACTACCTATACGTTTAGGTATGTTTTAGAGTTGGAAACGTCCTAGTACATGACCTGTACAAATTATTTTCAACACAAATTGTACACGTTTCCGATGCAATTTGGGATTTTTACATGATAATATGTACCTACCTTATAAATTATTAAAAAATAGAGCGTAGATTAGTACTTTTGGTACTACCCACATAAGATAAGTAGGTGGATAGGTTTCTATTTATGTTACAGAAACATAGAAAACGGTAGGTACTATACCCATTTTTTAAATTTTGGTTTCTAATTTTTTTTTGCTTGTTTCTTGTTTATTTATGTAAGTATAAGACACTACTTGTTATTGCGTTTAAGGTTAAAGATACTAAACCAACATTGACCAATTTTCCCTATTTGATAATATTTAAAGTCCTATCAAGTTAAGTTTGATCAAAATCGGTCAAGTGGGAGCATACACAATGTCGATTAAAGGAATGGTCAAAACCGTGGAAACAGTTTTACTCACAAAAATTTCATCAATTACAAAGTATTAATCAATTAAAAGCACGTTTCCTTCCAATAAATTTTTAATTTTAGAATTTGGCAACCTCTCACTATGAAATATTTAAACAATACTTTTAAATAAGATTATTAAAAAGGTTCTTGGACCTTTTGAAATATATTTAAAAAATCGAGAACATCTGAATCATTTTCCAGGTAAATGCTCAGTTTTCTGTCTCCTTCCTGCAATAAAAATAGAATTTGTGTACTAAAGAACATGCTGATTTCTTGGAAACTATTAAAGAATCATTTTATGGCATTAAGATCGTTATCGCAATTTCTGTGTCAAATAGAAAGAAAAGCATTTAAGTATTTCAAGAACTTAATGTTACAAGACAGGCGATCCTTTCTAAATTTTTTTGCGGAGCAGAAAGCTTGGAAAAAAGAATTTTATTAATATGGGTAGCTCAAAATAAAGCATAACTATTATAGTAGTATGTTATAAAATATTTAATTTTGAATGAACTAAAAGACGATTTTTACTGGAGCCCATCAAGTGTATGTAATTACGACATTATGTGGACGTAAGTTTTTTTCTGTTTTGGTACAAGTTAGAGTAATTAGATATTTATTTCTTTGGTGAAGATAATCCAATTTGGAATATAATAGCTAAAACCTATTTTTAGATATAGCCTTCTGCTTATCTCTTGTCCTTAGGGCCTACTCAAATTGTGGTAAAATCAAAATGACCAGTGGTTAGGTACAAATGGTTAATAAAGGTAAAGGATTTTCTACTAATGATATCGACCAAAGATAACTAACAACAGTTAAATTTACAATTATAAAAAGTATCTCACGCCCTTACAAAAAGTATCTCACTGCCGAAGAGGCAGGCAGAGGACATCAAATCAAGGGCACCTACGACAAGCCGAAGATACTAAGTCCCACAATGTGATGGTGGCAAGTCACCAACCGGGCAGGTATGCAATCCCGAACAACTTTTTTTTATCAGAAAATTTTAAAAACATTTTCTTTTATTTGTCCAACCTGGGAATTGAACCTGGGACCTCATGAAGTTAAGTCGAACACCTGAACCGCTAGACCACAGAGGCGATAAAAAAAAGTATTAAAACTCGTAAATAACAATTCTGCTCCTATTGTACACATAATACAATGTAAGTTTAAGTCCCCAACACAGTTAATGACGTGGTAAATGGTAATTAAAATTAATATCTGATGAATTAAAGTCAACCAGACGATAAAGAAGAAAGAGTGAGGTCGGAAATCAAACTGTCGTGACTTTGTCGTAAGTAACGAATGGAAACGAAGATGCCTACCTCGTCTCTGAGAAATTGCTTTTAACGTTCATGCTTTGTGCTTCCAGCAGATGGACGTCCCATTAAATTGCGTAAACTAATTGCGGAATACGACTCTGGCCAAATATATTAGAATTTAAAAGTATTTATATATCTAAATGTTCACCACACAAATGCCTGCACCCGTCCAGAATCGAACACGAGCCTCGAGGTTAGTCGGTGGAGTTAGGCGTGTACGCTAGAACGTCGTCAAACGAGACGGTCAAAGCTTAGATATTTATATGCACCAGCTATACTTAACCTGCGACCTTCCATTGGTCCATCGAGCTTTTATTGTTGAACCATATTATGTTTTTTTTGTATGATATTGGAAGGCAAACAAGCAGACGGATTTCCTGATGGTAAGAAATTCACGCCGCCTAGAGACACCAAAGATGGTAATGGTGCGTTGCCAACCTGAGGCCGGGATGTTAGGCCTCGAGCAAAAGTAAGTATACCGGCTACCTTACCCTCCGAACCGGAACACGTCATGACGTTATGGCGGCAGGAATAGGTAAGGCGGTGGTACCAATCCGGGCGAGTCGCTGCTAAACTCTACCACCTAGTCAATTGTCACGGTGTTAGTGACGGTGAGCCTATGCTCGCCTTTTACGAGCTGCCTGGCAGGAAGGCAGATGGTCTATTCTACAAAGGAGCCCGGACCAACACGGGGATGTTGAATTATTGTGAACTATTACAGATTTTAGGCATATTGGTGAGGTTGAGGGACGTTCAGTAAGTCCTGCATAACACTTCTTACTGCATGCCGGTTTGTGGTGGCATTGTCAGATAATTATTTGGTCGCATATTACCGCAAACATGCGATATAATGTTTTAGATACATTAGACATATTATGTACTTACAGCGTACAATTAAAATTATGCGCTTCGGCTATTTTCGTCAAGCTTCGGAAAATCCGAATACATTTTAAAGATATACAGCAAGATTTTTTTATCATCATCCAAATTTTTTCTAGACATAAAGTATCTATAGATAAGTCCATTTATGAAAGAAAAATAGGTATCTAGCAGGTAGCTATGTAGCATGTCAGAGCACTCAGCGCGTAGGTACGGTACTTTGTAGACGACTTTGCGATGTCATATCTTAATATTTTAGTATTGAGGGATACTAAAAGAAAAAACATGTCGTATTTATTTTCACTTAAGATCAACATATTAAAATTTGGACGGTGATTAAAAAGTCAGGGTGTATATAGAGTAAAAATTAAATTTAGATAAGGTCAGTCAATTTAAAAATAAAAGTATAAAGAGTAAAAAGTGTAAAGCCGAAACGCATAATTGAATTAGTAGTAGGTACTGTACCGAATTTACATCGTCAGCACACGCGCCACTCAGATTATAAGTATAAATGGATAAAATCAGGACTTCTATTACTCGGGCTTAGCTCTTTGTGCTGTTTGGTGTCCATTGTTAAGTATTTTATTAATGTGATAAAATACAAACATCCTGATAACCACGATCCCACCCTAAGCCGAGGTACGGGCCCAGAAGAGACACCCTTAGGGAAGGCGGTTCCAGGTCCTACCCATATTTCAATCTGTGGCTGAGCACTCTGCTCGCCTACCAGTCCGCTGACATTGTAAAAGTCTTTTGTCGTACACAACAGCAGTCATTTCGAAAAAAGCACCCTTTATGATAAGAGATTACAGTTGCCTATAAACGCCATAGACGTTGTAGGTGTCGCTGTCTTGTAGCCGAGGTTTTAGGCTAGTTGTTCTAGTCTACCGGCTACCCTACCCTCCGGAACGGGACGTTATATATATAAACATATATAGAAATAGGTAAAGTGGTGGATAGGTGAAGTGGTTTTTCATAAAAGTAATACGTTATCAGTAATCACTACATACCATGTTCAAAACCCATAATATACCATACCCATAATATTACCCAATACCCAAAATAATTAATAATAATGAATAATTACCCAATTTTTTTTAATGATATTGGAAGGCAAACAAGCAGACAGATTTCCTGATGGTAAGAAATTCACGCCACCTAGAGACACCAAAGATGGCGATGATGCGTTGTCAACCTGAGGCCGGGATGTTAGGCCTTGAGCAAAAGTGAGTTTGCCGGCTACATTACCCTCCAAACCGGAATACGTCATGACGTTATGGCGGCAGGAATAGGTAAGGCGGTGATACCAATCCGGATAAGTCGCTGCGAAACTCTACGACCTAGTCAGATGTCACGGTGTTAGTGACGGTAAGCCTATGCTCGCCTTTTAGGAGCTGCCTGGCAGGAAGGCAGAAGGTCTATTCTGCAAAGGAGCCCGGACCAACACGGGGAAATAAAAAGGTTGAATACCTACCTACCACTGTTACACTGTACACATAATGTGTTTATCTAACATTAGTAGTTTTCTTTCATATGAATGTGGTAGAATCTGTAACGCAGAAATTTTCTACCGTTTGGACATGAAGGAGAAAGATTCGGAATCGACGATGATAAACTCCATCATAGGCGTGGGGCCAGCTGCACTAGGTAGCAGAGGTTCGCAGGTTAGAGACTTTTTTTAAATCAATTACCTACCCACGTTCAATACCAGCAGCTGGCCTTGTCTTAAGTTAAGGCCTTTAGTTTTGGATGCACTTTGCTTCCTGTAATCTACTTCCATAATATTCATGGTAGCTACGTACCTACACATATAAGTACTATACGTATATACGTATATACATATAAGGTGGTATGTGTGCGGTGAGGTTATGGAGCGGTGTACGGGACGTTGCGATGTCGGTCGGTCGCGCCGCGCCTCGGTGAATCATTGGGTAATGTGGCGCGGCCTAAGTGGACCAGTCATGATACTTGCTTTAAAAAAATTATGCATAGTCAAACTGCAATAAAACCGACTCCGATTTGAATAATTAAACCATCTACATGCACAAAAGTTAAACATTTTCCCCGATTTTCCTGGAATTCCGCCATTACATTCAGACTTGGTAGCATTAGAACCAGTTTGAAAGTGCTCTCTTTCCACTAAAAAAAATTCTTAAATTCTGTTCAGAAATTACGGATAGATTCTTTACATATGTACTTTAAAATAAAGTATTCGTATAGAAGTCGAACATATAACCTACTTTTTTCAAAGTAACTTAAAAAGTACAATTAGAAAATCATTTTTACGCAATTTCTACACACATCAACATAAGAGAGGGTCATAGTGAGAGAGTGAGGGAGCGGGAGTAATAACTTAAATTAAATCACAAGGTTTTTAGCAGGCGTCGTTATATCACTAGTCGAGAAGGGTGCAAGAACTGTGGACCAACGGCCAAAGCACCTCCGACATAAGTTTGCCGCACTATCAAACTATGCCAATATGTTGCCCAAATAATATTAGTTAATTTTAATATTATATCTAATTTTTACAATTGTATATCTTGGTTGTGCTTTTAGCAGGGATGGAAGGTACACCGCGGATGTAGAGAAGAGAGTGAGTGCAGGGAATAGTGTGAATGGAGCGTTGGGTAGGCTATTCCAAAGCGAGGTTTTGAGTCAAAAAGCTAGACTCGCTTTGCATAATTCTGTGCTTATCCCAACGTTATTGTATGGAAGTGAGAGTTGGGTATGTCAGAAAGATCATGAAAGTAGGATAAATGCGGTCGAAATGAGAGCACTACGGAAAATCTGTGGTGTAACGCTCGCTGACCGCATTCGTAACAGTGAGATCCGAGAAAGAGTGGGATTGAAAGAAAGTGTTGGTGTTAAAATGCGAAAGGGCATGCTCCGCTGGTTCGGGCATGTGGAAAGAATGACAGATGAAAGATTGACAAAGCAGATATACAATGCGAATGTGGATGGATGTAGGTACCCGGGGAGACCAAGGCTGACATTTCACGATCAGATCAATCGAATATTATCCGAGGGTGGTGTCAAGAGTCTCCGAAACCGGCGTGTTTGTATGAAAAGGGTAATGAATGTGAAGGAAGCAAGACAGGTTTGTCAGGATCGTGAGGTCTGGCACTCGATACTCTCTGCCTACCCCGTAAGGGACTTGGCGTGAAGATATGTATGTATGTATGCATGTATGTATCTAATTTTTACATACCACAAATTGTTAAATATTTGAAACACTAACAAATTTCTTTATGTTGTACCTATCCTATTTGTTGCAATAAATTATTTAAATTCGAATTTGATGGGTGACGTGCCATATAGAAGACACTTTGTTCCCATGCTTGAAGATGACACGCTAACATGAGAACATAGGCCGGTGAAGTTGTAAAAACCTCGCATTTAGAAACAAATTACTAATTCCAAATAAAGCTACCATGATTTAATAAAAAATATTAACTATCAAGACTCTGCAGTCGCAGTACAATCGGTTGCCAGTGAGTGGCGCTCGACGCGGCGCTTTGTTCCCGGGCTGGCAGCCGACGCGCCTCCGACACAGGGTTGCCGCTTTATTAATCACGCTCTATTATTTATTTTTCATATCTCTATAGCTGTGTATCTGGGCGTGCTCTGTTTCATAACAGATGGGTTGTTTTGTTCGCATATTTTTAATGCTTTATTGTATTATAAACTGTTTCGTAAAGGGTTTGACTGGATCAACTATGAAATGAAAAGTTATGTCTTTATTTTTCAAGGAAAAACTTATTTAATCACGTTAAAAGATTTTTAGTGAAGACCACCAACTTATTTAAATTCTTAGTTTTTAATTCTGTCTGCAGTCCTTATGACCTACCTATCTTTTATAAAATTTAAAGGCAAACACGAAAACAAATTTCCTGATAAACGAAATATGTAGGTACGTAATTCCTCTACCCCAAAAATGTTAAAGGTGTTGTCAATATCAGGCCAGATCGGTAAATTTAATTTGTATAAAAATACCGACTCGAACTGGATCAAAATTACGATAAGTTTTATCATTACGAAGTTCAAGCCATGACATATAACCTTGCGAGTAATCTCAGAACTCTATCGACTAATAATCACAAAATTTAAAAAAAATCTGTACCCCTGACCGAACATATCCATAATGTAGTTAAAAAACTAATCGATTACGGCAGCTTTCAAACGAAAAAATCTACACTAAAATAGGTATATTTCTTTTGGAGTTGCCATGCCACAGAAAGACACACAAGCAGATAATATGTCAAACTTATAGCACTGCTCTTTTTCTGTTGGGGTTAAAATTGATCGCCCTCGCAAGCACCATTAAAATAACGTTCTATCAGCCTATAATAACGTTCTCTCACTCTTTAATAACTGTGCCAGAGATTAATCATTTACATTTAAAAATAATTTATGTTACTCACCTTGATATATACATAAACAGAGATTATTTATTTAATGACATTACCTAAATATGCAAATTTTAAACTAAAACTCTAGAGAAAAGAATAGTAGGTATCAATAAAGTGGAATAAAATAACTCAATTAAAATATTAATTAAACAAAGAAGCTGAATGATTGTACTTTGATACCTCATAAAAATAAAACGCTTTACTCAGAACATTAATACAATAGTATAGCTATGGTTCTGTGGAATTTGGTTAATTATTAAAGTGGGTGCGCTACAACGTGTTTTTTTTATGATATTGGAAGGCAAACAAGCAGACGGATTTCCTGATGGTAAGAAATTCACGCCGCCTAGAGACACCAAAGGTGGTAATGGTGCGTTGCCAACCTGGGGCCGGGATGTTAGGCCTCGAGCAAAAGTAAGTTTACCGGCTACCTTACCCTCCGAACCGGAACACGTCATGACGTTATGGCGGCAGGAACAGGTAAGGCGGTGGTACCAATCCGAGCGAGTCGCTGCTAAACTCTACCACCTAGTCAGAACTCACGGTGTTAGTGACGGTGAGCCTTTGCTCGCCTTTTACGAGCTGCCTGGTAAGGAAGGTAGATGGTCTATTCTACAAAGGAGCCTGGACCAACACGTGTTGTTAAAAGAATGTTCAAGCTGACTGCTTTGTTGGCAATACTAAGGTAAACATCTAACTTTCGGTAATTCAGGTTAGTCGAAGCTTAGTAGGTTGATGACATTAATTTTGTTGTATAAAACGAGATATGGATAAAAGAGTATTTGTATTAAATACAGTTTCGCTAAAGTGTAGCTAAGTTATCTCTGTGTCTGTGTGTGTCGCCTCTGTGGTCTAGCGGTTCAGTTATTGGACTTGAATGAATGAGGTCCCGGGTTCGAATCCCGGGTCGGGCAACAAAAAGAAAATTGGGTTTTTCCAATTTTCTAGCCAAAAAAAAATGTTGCTCGGAATTTGAAATTTGCCCGGTTGGCGACAGGCTTGCCACCTGTCACATTGTGTGACTTAGTATCTTCGGCTAGTCGTGGGTGCCCTGATTGTGCTTCTGCCTTCCCCTTCGGGGATATAGGCGTGAAGATACCTCTGTGATGAAAAAAATCGCTAATTCTTTTATTGTTGAGTTGTTGGTAAAGTAGCAAAACTGTCAATAAAACTTTCAAACTAAATATACGTCGCTGTAGCTAACTTGAGTTATATTTTTATAAAAGATCTAATGCAAGGTGCTAAGATTACGGATAGGTACACGGTAGTTTAATTGTGTGATAAAAAAAATATGACATATAATCAAAAACGCTAGAAATTAAATAGTTGCCAAAATCGCGATGTTGAAAATATGTCTGGTACAATTATACATTGGTCTTTGTGTTAAATTAAATACATTGTAATGTGAGAAAAGGTCAAGATTTCCATATTTTTTCCAATAAAATAAAATTATAATCTGAACAGTAGATTAAAAGTTTTAGACGACATCGAAAAAGCAGGAGGTTAATTGTTCGACTCCTAATTTTTATATAAAATGTTATTCGATTTTTCCACCATTTCTAAGCCGATTTAAAAACTTTTTTACTAGAAAGAGCGTACTTCCGAGTTCCCGTTTTCGTCAAGTCTGGATATAAATCAAAATGGAATTCCAGGAAAATTGAGGAAAATACTATCTACAGATAAAGATCGTCTAGAGTTTTGTTGCTAAGATATTTTTGTTAATTGTTGAAAATGTTAGCGGTTGCTTGGCAACTGATCTTAAATATCACGATCTCCTATCTTAGATAGTTTATTAATATAGGCCGTTACTCGTTACACAACATATTTATTGAAATCGAAGCTAACGTGTTTGCAGTTTTAATGCGCTTAAATTACTAATCACATTTACAATCTTAATGGGATCGTACAGATCAATAAAATTGAACCAAATAGTGCTTCTAATTATTTTTTGACGTTCACCGCATAATATGAAAATATAAAACATAAAAAACATGCAACTAAGCAACCCTGTTCTAGAGGACCGATAGCAATATCGCTGAGTGCGCGCAGTACGGCAACGAGGAACTCCGCGCCTAATTTACTCTGCCAACGCCTGCTCGTGGCTGTTGCCCTGGTATATTTCACGAAGAATAACTTACCAAACCTGCCTTGTGACTAAATTCGGTTGCTGACGTTTTTAAAGCACACGTATTTTCTTTATTCCGTACTCAGTACAGAAATTAATTATCTAGGCTACTTGCTGTTGCGTTATGTTATGCTATTTAACGTTATGTGCGTAAAGTAAAGTACTTACGTGATACATTAACCTTGGGCAGTTGCTTAAAAAAAACTAAATAATAAAATGTGCAGCCAAGCCTACAAATATTTCATATATAACGAATGAAAAATATCGAATTTTAACAGCATCCATAATAGTCCCGGAGATCGCTTTGTCAATCGAATGATCGAACGATCGCAATCGAACGACTTTTTAAAACCAGTTCTATAATTACTGCAATATGTATAATTTAGTATTATTATACATAGCAATAATAACAGAGGTTTTAACAAAATCATCTTAATAGAACTTGGTTACAAATACTATCCGACAGCTCGCTAAAGGTAGACTAAACGTCTTCCACCTACCCCATGACATAATAACAAAATACAAATTATTGGAACATTGACATTGTGGATAGCAAATGTCAGATCATTAGACATTCGTCCATCCTTGTTTTCTTCATTATCCAAAAATGCATTTCAAACAATTTCAGAGTGCCTGCATGTCTACCTATTATAGTCTAGGGGGTTGTTTCCGTATATTTTTAGTAATGATCACTAGGTAAAGTGTACGTGAAATAGACAGCTATTCAGCAAATGACGTGTTTTATATTTGCTATCTCTAGTGACCAATAGAAATACAATGGAGACAGCAAATACAAAACAGGTCGTTTGACAGCTATTTCATATACACTTTACCCAGTGATCATCACGAAAAAGATACGGAACAAACTGAATTGTTGAATTTAAGGCCCCATACTCAGTCAGCCAGAAGAGCCAATCACCGCGCTCCCCCGTTCCATGATTACTATGAACAATGGCACTCTAAAGTAAACGTCTTAAGCGACAAATCACTATTTTTAAAACTATAAAAGTAATTTGAAAAAAAGTATAAAAACTGAAACACTTATCTTTTAGGTATAGTACTTATCTATGTTTCTGTTAAATCTGGTGTCGATATTTTCACAATTGAAGTAGACAGAAAGCAAAAGCTTTCAAAAATGGGTTAACTTTTTGATTTTTTTCTATCGAGCAAAGTGAAGTGAATCGTGTTTTAGAAACACTGATCTAGTAAAGCATATTCATGTTAATCTTGTGTATTTTTGTCAGCAAGATTTATGATTGCTTTGTATGAAAAAAACAGTAAACTGCTGACGTATTTTAGCGTATATGGCCCCTTAATCACATTGTGGTAGTTATTCTATAACAGTTCCATTTCATTCCTAAAAGTTGCAGAGTTTAAATAACAGTTAACACAAAAATACTATCAATTCAAGTAGCTGCCAGACAGCTGCGACTGAAATAGCGAACTCAGGGAATTGCAAATATTGCAGATGAGTCCATATTACAGCCAATTTCAGACACGCTGAAAGTTGAAACATCGCGGTAACTTTTAAATTTCATTGAACTGCGGAAAAAAGTTATCGTATTCTAGTCTACTTACATATTTTTGTAAATTTCTGTCAAAGTAGCGAAATTAGTTAATTCGTTAAAAAAAAAGTATCTTTAGATTCGGAATTTATAGTGCAGAAACCGACTTAAATTTTCATTGTATCTATAAAATATGAAAACTTTTAACTACTGCTAAATTTTAAAAAATAGAATAAGTTAACATTGAAAAAAAACCATTAAATGTACGTAACCCAAATAATATGTATATTATACAACAACAAAAAGAACATTAATGCGCATTTTTAAATATTTAACTCAAAGACTATTTATCCGATCTTGATCTTTAAATATTAATAACCGAAACATTACAGAAAAAGTATCTTCAAGCCCGTATTTAGAAGGAGTAGGCAGGGGTACAATCAGGGCACCCACAAGTAACCGAAGACAGTTCCATAATGTGATAGATGGTAAGCCTATCGTCAACCCGGCGCATATCTAGATCCGAACAATGTTGTTTTGTAATAAAATTGAAAAAACACTTTGTTTCTTTTTTGTCCGACCCAGGAGTTAAACCGGAAACCCTAATGGAGTCAAGTCCAACACCGGACCGCTAGACCACACAGACAGAAAAAAACAGGAAATCAGAATTGTTCTTCTACCTATTAAAAAACTTTGAAAGTTACATACGAGTAGCACACGTCATAAAAAATAGTAAAATTGAGGAGCACCTTTTTTTGAACTTGACAATGACGATAACATTGGCCATCGAATTCTATTTATATGATTTATTTTCGAATATCAGAAAATCATGAGTTTTTTCACACGCATTCAGGTTTACAGTTTTTTAATCATTTGTAGAGTTGGGTACAAGATAGCACGTGGTGAGCTAAACAACTAAGTTTTAACCGTTATTTCGATCTACCTACCTATCTACCTATCTAGTCTATGCACAGTAAACTATGTTTTTTCTATAGATTGTATAATAACACATAACCGTACCATATTGTGATATCAGTAACAATAATTTACTTATAAGTTTTCGGAATTTAAAATTCGAATCTACTTTTTTGGTTTTATATATTAGATTTCTATGAATTCCTATATATTCATATAATATATCTATTATATAAAATTCTCGTGTCACGGGGCTAGAAACGGCTCGACCGATTTTCGTGAAATTTTGTGAGCGTATTGAGTAGGTCTGAAAATCGGCCAACATCTGCTTTCATTCCCCTAAGTGACAAGGGTGACTAACCCCAATTTGTTTTTCTAAAATCCCAAAAAAAATGTGAGAAAAACGTTCGCCGGGTCAGATAGTCAATGTTATAAAATTAATCCCCATATAGCGTGGTCGTGGTGGACAGATGGACAGACGACCTTATGAGGGTCGCGGGGTCTCACTGGATGCAGGCCGCTTCCATCCGGTCGAAGTGGAAGTCAACGGGGGAGGCCTATGTTCAGCAGTGGACGTCCTACGCCTGAAATGATGATGATAGCGTGGTCATCGCATCACGCCTGGGGGGATGAACCAATTTTTTGTTGTGATGGTTACTGTCAGGACAAGGATCATATGAGGAGAAAAACCGGAAAATAGGAAAAACAACATTTTAATTTTTCCCATAAACAAACTGTCACTAATTTTAAGCAATACGAATGTCGCCGGATCAGCTATATATATTACATATAATATCTTAATATATTCCTATTTGTAATTTCCTATATAGTAGACCAAATTATTACTTTCTAGCATTATTTTTACTATTTAACCTCCATCGATTCAAATCAGCTAGAATTCTACACATTTCCATATCGATGACGTTTAAATGGTTAAAATATCGGGCGCAAACCTTCACCTTTTTGGTATATTCCGTATTTTTTATTAATTGCAAGAAAATAATTTATTGATTTAATTAGTTTAATTGACTCCTTGACTTTGAAGTGTACAAATGTAAAAAACAGTACTAAGGTGACAGAAACAAAAAAAGATACGTATTGCAAAGACTATTTATGCGTTATCATTGACCACGTAGTGACTGCGGTGCAGAAAAACTTGCCAGGCAAATGAAATATATCTACGTTAGGGTTTTCGCGCCAGATAAGCCTGGGGCGTGCCGCGTGAGAGGAGAGGGAGGGTTCCGGGCCAGTAAAGTAGGTGTCACTGGGGATTGACTTTGGAGCTATTTTCATTTCGATATCGATAATAAATATTTTACATGACATGAAATGGGTACAACCTTTTGATCTCGCACATTATCTTGTTTAATTTTTTTTTATACAAGAGAAGGCAAACGAGCAAGTGGGTCACTGAGGCCCAAGGATATCCGCAACACCAGGAGTATCACAGATGCGTTGCTGACTTTTAAGAAATGAAAATAGCGTACGAGAACTGATTTATTTATACCAAAGCTTGTCTTACTCCAGAGATTTTTCACCAGAAAAGCCAGAGCTGTGAAAGCTTCGGGGCTTAAATTTAGATATTAAATACTACCTATACTTTATTTTAAAATGTGAAAAAATATCTAGTATAATAGTCATTCGCACCAAACAAACCTTATGCGCACATTAAAAATGTTTGGTAGGAAACAAAAATTACAAGGTTGCCTTACCAATATGCTGTGTAAATAGTTTTTTTAATGCGATAGGTCAGTAAACAAACCCATGGGTCTCCTGATGATAAAATACATGTGGGGCCTATAGACGTTACAGACTCGTCGCTGTCTTGTTGCTGGAATGATAGGCCTATTGTGAAAGTGTACCGGCTACCCTATCCTCTGGACCAGGACATGACTGAGTCGTTACAGAGGCACGAACAAGTAAGTTGGTGGTACCCGGGCAATTTGCAGTACAGCACTCTACCCCCAGTGGTCTCATTGGTAATGACATATATTTTAACCAATAACCACCTCTTCGGAGCTGCCTGCCAGAAAGACAAGATTGTCTATTCAACTCAGTGTTTCTGACTAATACGGGGTAAGTTTCGTAAGGTCTATCAAAGACTGGATATTTAATTTAGCGGGTATGTAATAACATTCATTTAATTACTAGGTGGTAGAGTTTCGCAGCGACTCGCCCGGATTGGTACCACCGCCTTACCTATTCCTGCCGCCATAACGTCATGACGTGGTCCGGTTCGGAGGGTAAGGTGGCCGGTAAACTTACTTTTGCTCGAGGCCTAACATCCTGACCTCAGGTTGACAACGCATCATTACCATCTTTGGTGTCTCTAGGCGGCGTGAATTTCTTACCATCAGGAAATCCGTCTGCTTGTTTGCCTTCCTAAAAAATTGACCAACGCTACCACCATATTAATAGTTGATAAACCGACTATCGATTATCGACATATTATTTCTTCGTCACTACACCCCTAGTGCTGTAACACAGCGGCGACGGGACGCATTAGTGAGCGGCTTCGCCTGATTGTATCACCGCTATACATAGTACATGTAATGCAGGGCCCGTGTACGCAACGCTACGTACTTACATTAGGCTTACCGCTTTTCGAAAGCTGGTTAGTACCTACTTGAACTATAATGTTTAGTACCATATTGGAAAGATTATGTTTTTGAAACTGTGTCGGTTTTTATCTAATGAGATTTCGGGTTCTTTCCGTGGATTGGATTGGGTTGGTTTGGCTTCTGATTGTTCTCCCTAAACGATCCAAACCTTGTCGCGGTGAGGGGCTGAGTATCCAAGGCCATTATGGGTTTCCAGGGAAACCAAATGGACCAAGGAGACTGTACCTTAGTACCTTTAGCTGTCTCAGAGGAGACACGCAGAGCAGGTGGGCCGTTTGAGCTGCATGGGGTTGCGGCTGTGAGGGCTGCTTAGAATGGTGGGAGTGGGCATGTCATCTTGGCCGCCCAATTATTGGGTCACGTTACGTACAATGGTAAATTAGCGGATATCTTAAGGACTCGCGTTAAAAAGACAGGACAAAGGGGTTTCCTTGGCGAGATGCCAAACAGTGTGTTTAATTTTATTATTTAATAATATATATTACGTATATTAAGTGCCGGTTGGCGATAGATATCACATTGTTGGCCTAATTAGTACCTTCGTCCAATATGGTTGTACTTTTGCTTATACTGATTAAATTTCTTTGTTGATACAGATGGAAATATAATTTTTACTTTTTTCTTATATGTAAAACGAAGAACTATTGAACAACACAAATTTTCAGAAAAACGTCTGTTTTACATACTATGGAAATAACATTACAAAGAGGAGAATCCAGTTCGGACCTTTTTTGCATTTTGAAAGAAACCAGTATCGTATTCACTGATCATCCCACGATCCCATTATACGAAAACAAGATCTTAATAAATGCCTGTTTTAAGTTTAAAACTAAATATTTCATTTTATAGCTATACACTTTCTTGTTTTGTTTTATTTAAGCGCCATCTATCGGATTATCACATAACTAATATTGAAGATCAATGGCGAATTTGGATCAAAACACTATCAGGCGTTTCTAGTTGCCTAGTACAATTCGATCTCATGACGCAACATCGATTCTGTATCGATCCAATCTTAAAACAAATCCAGCTATCCAGCTTGCGAAAATTTGGATCACAATTTCGAAATATAAATAATTTACTTCGGAAATGGGTACAAATAGTTATATTTTTTAAATTTAGTATTACAATTTTGTATTTTGAGCTTATCGGGGGCACTAAAATTCTTCAGACAAAAAATATATAATGCGTAATACTAAAGGATTTTATTTATCAACCTACAAAAAATTAAAGTAAAGGTTTATTCTGAAGCTTTATTTACACGTTTACTATCACATCTATTAATTTATTTATGTTTGATATTTTCCATAGTCGTTGCTTGATAGAACTTCCAAATATTCATATCTTTATTCTTATTTCGTATATTATTTATTACGTGTTTACCCAGTTTTTCGTATCTAAAGGTAAGTTACAAAGAGAAGCGCTACCTGTATTAAAAAAATATGAGACTGAATTGGGACTAAAACATAGCTGCGCTGGCGCAGCCTCGACCCCCGCGTATGTATAAAATACTCATATTTCTTAACACTCACACTTTAACGTTTATATTTGCTTGTCATTACAAAAGAACAACTTAAGATTGTATTCAGTTTTTGCTTCACAAATCTTATGATAGCCTAGTAAAACGCGCACACTTCGCGCAATAGCGCTGACAAGCGTGCAAACAATCTCGCGCCCAATGCGCGCGCGCATATTCCTATTTCTAAGGCGCGCATTTACTTGTTGGAACTTTTAGACACGGGGAAGTAGAGACATTTGATTTCGGTTTAAAGAAACTTATTTCTCGACAGACAGAACATACGATTACTTATTAAGAGAAATTTTTGAACTATTATTATATTATATTTTATTCGATGTAAGGAGTTGACATGGTGCCTATCAGTATTATATAAATATAAGATAGCTGCGCGTCTGTGGTCTAGCGGTTCCGTCGTTGGACTTGACTGCATGAGGTCCCGGGTTCGAATCCCAGGTCGGGCAACAAAAAAAAATTGGGGTTTTTCCAATTTTTTAACAAAAAAAAATGTTGCTCGGGATAGGATATGTGCCCGGTTGGCGATAGGCTTGTCACCTATCACATTGTGGGACTTAGTATCTTCGGCTAGTCGTGGGTGCCCTGATTGTGCCTCTGCCTATCTCTTCGGGGATATGGGCATAAAGATACCTTTTTTTTTGCGCGTATTACATATTATAAGTACAGATTTTTTTGTAACAATCTATACATAGTATAAAGCAAAGTCGCTTTCCGCGTCTGTCTGTATGTATGTAGGTATGCTTATATCTTTAAAACTACGCAACGGATTTTGATGCGGTTTTTTTAAATATGTAGAGTGATTCAAGAGGAAGGTTTATATGTATAATAACATGCTTCATATATAGAGAACCACTGATAATTTCAAGATTTCTAATGCGAAGTCGTAAATAAACATATTTTTTTGCGCTTGCATTGCAAACGCTGGCTAAACTCTACAAGATAGATCAAAA